>JAANDH010000680.1:8798-117971 GCA_011799765.1 Nymphaea thermarum | reverse complement strand
AAACATAAATCTTCTAATGTGTTTATAAACACTATTTTAATATAAATTGTGCTATAATTTAAGTCATTTTTGTACAAAAACCGATCTTTATACTACCAAAATTTTGATGTTATTAGAACCGTTCATGTTTTGACTATTAAAAAAACCATTATTTGTGCAAGAAAACAACTAACTTAACATACGTCTCTAATCAATTTACTCTTAAAATCATATCTATAAGGTTAGATGCCAAAAAAAATATTTTAACAATTAATTTCAATAAGTTTGGTTTTTGTCTCTTACCCAAGTGGTCAGGTTCTTACCAACTTCCTATACAAAATATACATATATATATATTCATTAAGTGCAGGATCTGCAACTAATCATCTTAGCTGTTGGTTTTTTTCAGATGAAAGGTTAAAAAAAATAAAGGAAAAACTTTATTAGTTAATGCTAGATAACTAAAATATTTTATTTTTTTCCTTGATTCTTTTTTGCAGTCTTCCATTTTGGAAAAATCAACGGCTAAGATGATTTTTGTGGGTCCTACACCTAAGGATGAGCGTTACATCATCCATGGCACTCGGAGGCACAGCAGATCCTTAGATAAGCAACATGCATACAGATACATCACTCAATTTTGATCCGATTTCCGTCCGAAAAATTTTTTACCCAAGCAAAGATATTGTTAGTTTGTTACCCATGGACAAGGCCCCTGCCTTTTTGACGCATGAGGATATTCATGTTTCATAATTGGTACATACGATCAAGATTTTAATATGTTTAAGTGAAATTTGATATACTGTTCAGAGATAAAGAAAATGAAACAGTGAGGTGACTTATTTTTTGGTGGTTAAGAAAATAATTAAGTTTGTTTATAAATGAGTCAAGCTCGAGTTCAAATGTATTAAACGAGTCGAGTTTGAGCTGTAAAAACTCTAGTTAGCTCGACTACATAATGAATGTTGAATTATGATAAAATAATAGTTAAACCAGTAGCAACTAACCGATTTAAACGAGTAAAAGGAAAAACAGACATGTTTAACAAAAACAAATTAAATGAGTCGAGTTTGAGCTCGTTGTATCATTGAATCGAGCTTGAACTTGAGCTCAAACTGGACTTGGCTCGTTTGCTGCCCTACCTAGCCAAAGTGAACAGCTTCGTCTTCATTGGTGATCATTATCCTGGGTATAGACACACCAATACACATCATCCCTTAGCAATGACGTGAAATTAAAGTTTATAACCCTTTGAGCCGAGGCATTGATGATGCGTAGGGATGCCAATATATTCAGTTTGAATTGGATATCAGACATCCATCTTAAAAAATTGGATATGGAAAAAAATTTAACATTTGATTAAGAAATCATACCGTATTCAGATTTAATAAATGACATCCGATCATATTTGGATATAAATAAATATCCGATCGATTCGGATTCAGATCAGATTCAGTTTTAAGCAAATATCTTCTATCTAATGCTATTACATTTTGAAAATTAGCAAAAATTGGTTCAAAATTCAGATTCAGATATGAATATAAAAATCAGATTTGGATTGTAAAATCAGATTTCATATTCGAATTCGGGTATGACTATATCTTACCAAACCGGGGTTCACATTCTGAGAAAGATGAGCATCATCTCCATCTCAAAAGGATTTGGAGACCAATGGATACTGAATATTAAATGAGCTCACAAAGAGAAAGCTGAAACCAATGCGTCCATTTCCAAATTCCGTGGTCACGACGCCGTTGTCTCGCTTGATATAATTGATAATGGCGCGACGAGAGTCGATGAAATGACAGGCTGAAAACCTCAAACATTTTGTATCTGACTTCAATTTATTAGACAGAAAGACGTGTATACTAAGATGCGAACAAAACTCGGTTCCATGAAAAGACGAATAACTTGATTGAAAGAAAAACAAGAGACTTTCACTTCCGCCGTTGAGATGCTCTGGCTTTTCATAAATTGATTTTTTTTTTTCATTTTACAACAGTAAAAATCTTGGAAAATGGTAACCACTACTACAAATGCATTATTTGCAACAGTTTTGGCACCTCAAAATAAAAAAAAGTCATCTAACTATGGATGTTGGCTGCCTGATTCTCTTTATATATATATATATATATATATATATATATATATATATATATATATATATATATATATATATATATATATATATGGATGAAAAGTTCTAAGAAAAAATTCAAAGTTGCTCATTTCTAAATCTTGTTTACACATTTAATATATATATATATATATATATATATATAGAGGAAGAGAGAGAGAGAGATTGATTGGTCGATTCTCACTTGATTTAAATAGACTATTATCGAAATGAATATTTAATAAAGAGAAAAACTGAATAATGTGAAGGTTATTCAGGTTGATAACAGAAAGGTTCTAGTTTTCTTGTGTACAGGTGGGTATACGTATAAGTAAACTTGAAAAAGTTACAAAGACGGGGCAAATAACAAACGAGCGTCTAACTTTTTAGACACCTTTGAAACTATCATTTTCCTAAATTTACAAACAACCACTCCTCAATGAAAAAATGTTAGTATAATATTTATTGAAAAGACAAATTTATCTCTCCTTTTCAAATTTTATTTAATAAAACCACAATGAGGGAGAACCCAACATAAAAGATCATTTGGCAATAATAACATATTGTTATTATTTGATGAATCTAACTCAAAAAGTAGAGCTAAAACACATGAATCAGTGTTCATATGAAATAGTGTTCTATAAATCTGGCCCATGTTTTAGAGCACAAAATATTACTATTGTCAAATAAGCTGTGACATTCACCTTAGGAGTTCGAGTTAGCCAACTGGAGCTCAATCAATCGTTGCTGCCCAATGCCCAATGTATTGTATAGGTCATTGTATTATGCAAGATAGGAGAATTCCAAGGATCTATTGCCGTCGGTCGTGTGAGAGGACGGATTCCTCTTGACGGCCGGAGGAATCCAGGTTTCTTACATTATATATATATATATATATATATACTCCTTATTATGAAATGTCTGATCACTTCCGGCAGTGTTGAGGGGCTGCAGAGGCCTTTCCTTTCAAGAAATGGTGGTAGAGGGGAGGCGCCGTTGTCTCCATTAGGTGGCTCCGGCGACACTACCGAGCCTTCGCGTGGGTTGTTTGATTCATCACGACAGCCGACGATCGAGAAAAAAAGCAAAGAAAAAAACGTGTCAGTTAATATTAAATTATGAAATGTACATCTCGTTTTTCTTCTTATTTTCTTGTCAACTGTTGATCGAGGTAGGTGAAACTATATATATATATATATATATATGAGAGGCTAGGCCATCCATTTATCTCTTGCACATGCAACCTGATAATGCTTATAATATATTAAATTGTAACAACTAGGTGGGTAGATGTTAATGGAGATCATATATATGCATATAAATTCATGTTAGTCAATTTGGGAAGCTAAAAAGTATTGAAGTTGCCGTCGTATTGACTCAATGTCTAAAGTTTAAAAATGATGACGATTGATGACAGGGCCTCTCGGACACAGAGAGAGAGAAACCCCAACACGGCAACTCCTTTTAACCAAAATTTCTAAATTTTTCGGGATATGCCAAGTAGAAGAATTGATGAGCTAAAAGAGCACAACAATTAATGAGATTTTATTTTGCCACCAATTATGAACAACTTCAAGAAATTTCACTTATAATGTTTATTTTTGGGCAGGTTAACAAGTGTGTACAAATTAAGGGGTGAAAAAGTGGGAAAATTTCTATCCATAAACAAGAGAAAAAAAAAAAGACTAGTGTCGACAAGCAGCCACAGGGCTGGATTAATTTTTTGCCTTGTCAAGGTGGGCCGCTTCATAAATAACTTGAGTTTGAATCATTGAGTTGTCACTGTCACTCTAGTGTGTTATTCCTCTGTTCAAAGCATAAACCCTGAAGGTGGCAGGCACATGGACGAGAGGCGTCTTACTTTTGGAGCCACATGATGCAGCCCCATAAAATTTACTTAGTTTTATGTTAATAATTTCATATGTTTGATTGTTTATATATATAAGTGTCTCTAAACACATTAATTTTGTTGAACTAGTGCCCCCACCAACCAACATTTCTGACTTCGATTGTAGTTGACTCAACTTTGGATCCAATCTACTAAGCGTGCATGTTACAAAGATGTACTTGTAAATGATTCTGCAACCTGTAATATGCACTGAGTTTGAATTTTTTTGGCTTCCAGATGCTGTAACTCCGGTATACGCACACACACATATCATATCAATATGTAAATATCAATCTTATACTGTTATGTTATACATATGAAAGTAAAATTTATCAAAAAAATAAAGTTGTTAAAACATTGGGTTCAAGAAATGCGTCGCCTTCTAAACCCAAGGTATGGACCATTCCTCCATCAGCTTGTAGGGCCAACCGGCCATGCTTTTGGTATATGCTACCAGCAAGATTCCTTGAGCTTCACAACCAGAAAGGTGATGTGCGGATCCCAAGGTGGGATGAGACAGTGGCAGCCATGGTTGGTAGCTTCCTCTCACAGTCGCCGTTCTCACAGAACCACCAAACGCGAGACGACGGGAAAACAATTCCATCCACAGAAAATGAAAGATGCGAGTTGGACCAAGTTTACTGGTTTTGTCATCATTCGTATGCTCTCTCCTCTTCGTGGGTCTCACTCGCATGCAAAAGCTTGGATTGATCTTCCTTATTAGATGACGAGAATTTTTCACTATAATCCCTACCTTGTCAACTATTTTGCAGCCAGTTTTCATTTTGATTTTTTTTTTTTTTTTTACGAATTCGTGGTCTTCTTGTTGTATATCTGGACACGCATACGAAAGTGGTGAAGCAAATTGATGAATGTCTTAGAATTTAGATTCTCGAATCATATCATATCTCAGAATCAAATTTCCACCTCAACTCGAATTGGAATGACTATTCCAGTTTCAATTTTGCTATGAGTTTGATAGTATGAAACCATGATTTAAGAATAAAAATGACTGGTTTGATGAAAAAAGATTAAAATTTTAGAATTCATGAATTACAATTTTTGAATTTGAAGGTCACAATTACATGTTTGATTTTGTGAAGAAAATGCTCATAAGTAGGACTTTTAATTGATAAATTGTGGATACAGAAGATCTATCCCCGTGAACTCTCTTTGTTCCATTATCGGAATTGTCGGCAACAGAAAAGGGTGGAGCTCTTTGGCGAGCAGTTGATAAGTATCAATGGCACCGGACATAGTTTAAAGAATGTAGAGAGAAAAGAACTATATTAAACGAAACAACATCCAAAGAGAAATGGATGCTACAAGTCACATGGAGGAAAAAATGTCGACACTTTACTCCATGCAGTGAACAAGTGAGATGGCCTACGAGAAGAAAGACTACGAAGGGCAGTCACTTGGGCAGGGATTTGATATTTTTGGCCCAAGGAGATGAGTGCAAGCACTGTCAACCGAGTAAAGGGCGTGTAATCTCTTAAGAACTAATATCAAACTCTTCAAACGAAGATCAAGAACAGAGAGGCGAAGGTCGTCAGTAGCAGTGAAAAGAGTAATGGAGCACTTAGCCTCATGAATGTGGGGAGGGCCGATAACATAGAGAACACTTTTAAAATAAATAACATGAGGACCATTTGTTGAATAGTTGTCTGCACATTGTACTAGGTGACAAGTAAATGAGGCAACTGCCGGAGTAACATGAAAATGAGATGCATCTGCTCGGAAAAAAAGAACGGCCAAACCTTCACTAGCAAGATTAAAATGGAGGGGGAAGAGAAAGAGAGAAGACATATTGGTAATTCATGGAGGGTAATCTTTCTTACTAATACAAGTGTAACTTTGAAAATCACATCTATAGAATATTTGGATCACGTGTTATAGAAAAAACCAGAAGCATCAACATTTTTTAGATCCATTAATCCTGCTCCAATGTTTATAACCTCTGGTTTACAGAAAAAAATACTACAGTAATTGTTTCACTGAGTTATAATTTAATTAGTTTGACGGCAGCCACGCTTGATTGATAATGGCTCCTTTGGATGGTACTGAAAACTCTGCGCAGACGCAGTCTATATATACATATATCCACCAGTTGGGCTACCTTCTTTAATGTATTAAGGTTGTAACAACTGCCCTCGTAATTCGAGCGACCAGAGACCTCGCTGCTTCATAATTTTTTTTCAGACAAGGTGACGTTGACGGTGAGTCATCATATTAGAATTAAAATTTCAATCCTTTCCCGACAACCGAAAATCTAAGCAGAGATCGGCAAATGACAAAGGATTCTCTCACTCTTTCTCTCACGTGTCTACCCCTTTTGGCCACATAAGTATAAGCATGCTTCACTCAAGCCATGAAAGGCATCAACAGTTAATCGCAGCAGCTGCTCTGCTTAGGTGAGCAACGAAAAATCAGAAGATGGGTTTCTTGGAAGACGCAGAAGGTAGAACACTTATTTTCAAGCCTCTTTGAGAAGCTTGTGATTCATCACTTCTGTAGTCGGATTTTCAGTCTCAAAGTTCTGCGTCTTGTTGTGTTTCAGGTGGATGGTTGTCGCTAGTTTGTGATGGACAGTATGATTCTCCGTCGTCATGTCTGCAGAGAACCGGGATAGATGGCTTGAACGTAGCGTTCCTTCTCGTTCTCCTGCTTCTTTCTCTTGTGAACATCATAAAAGGAGACTCTGCCAGTAGACACCACACGAGAACCACATTCTTTTTTGTCGTCTCATTGTTCTGCGTCCTAGCAAGCTTTGCTCACTTTGGTTTTGGATTATGGCTTCTGTTGGATGGAAACGGCGGTCATAAGCATTGGAACTTGATTGTTTATCCTGTCAGAGGATTGATCTGGATCGCTATAGCAATCTCTTGCAATTTTCAGTCTAAAAAGTTCACGAGAGCTCTGATTTTGATCTGGTGGGTGTCTTTCTCACTGTTGGTTTCCATGTTTAACGTAAAGACTCTGGTACACACCCATAGTTTGCAAATCTTAGATGGTGCTTCTTGGCTGGTAAATCTGTTGCTGCTGATTTCTGCAGGGAAAATACTGGCTTCATTATTTTCTCATCAAGCTCCAAACAAAAGTTTGCAAGAACCTTTGTTAAAAGGAACTGTGGAAGGGATAACAAATAGGTTCAGTCCGATTAGTCGTTTTACTTTTTCATGGATTGATCCATTACTACGCTTGGGTTACTCAAGGCCACTAGTTCTTGATGATGTCCCAGAATTAGGAGCTGAGGATGGTGCAGAAACAGCTTACCAGTCGTTTATAAGAGAATGGGAGAAGCAGAGGGAAACTAGACCAAATTCAAAAAACTTAACTCTCGGAGCCTTATCTACTTCTTATTGGAAAGATATGTTAGTGATAGGTGCCTATGCTTTTATCCGCGCAGCTGCTGTTTCAGCTTCACCTCTGCTACTGAACGCTGTTGTACAATACTCTGGCTTGCACGACCGAAGCTTGGTTGCTGGTATCTCTTTGGTGGGGTGCTTGACTCTGGTGAAAGTATTAGAATCCCTTTCTCAGAGGTATTGGTTCTTCCATGCGAGAAGAGTCGGCATGAGGATGAGATCTGCAGTGATGGCAGCAGTCTTCCAAAAGCAGCTCAGACTTTCGAGTTTGGCCAGAAGGAATCATTCTGCAGGGGAGATTGTGAATTATGTAGCCGTCGATGCTTATAGATTAGGAGAATTCCCCTGGTGGTTTCACACAGGATGGACTTCCCCACTTCAATTGCTGTTTGCTATTGCCATCCTCTTCGCTTATGCTAGATGGGCAACAATCCCTGGTCTCGTTCCAGTTGCTTTTGCAATATTTCTGAACTTTCCATATGCAAAGTTGATGCAGAATTGCCAAACCTGCTTCATGGATGCCCAGGATGAGAGGCTCAGGGCCATGTCCGAGATCTTGAACAGTATTAAGATAATCAAGTTGCAGGTCTGGGAGGAGAAATTCAAAAACTTGATTGGAACGCTGCGAGCTTCTGAATTCAAATGGCTATCCTCAGTGCAGTTCAACAAAACATATAATACTGTTCTTTATTGGATGTCACCCACATTCGTCTCAGCTGCAATTATTGCAGGCTGTGCAATGTTCGAAGGGACACCCTTGAATGCTGCAACGATTTTCACTATTCTTTCTACCATGCGGGTGATGGCGGAACCGGTGAGAATGTTGCCTGAAGCCATCTGCATCTTGATTCAAGTTAAGGTCTCGTTGGACAGATTGGACAGGTTCTTGATTGATGATGAACTCGAACTAATTGCGAGAGATGATGGTCAAATTTCTGATTCCAGCGTAGAAATAAATGAAGGAACCTTTTCTTGGGATCCAGATGCTCATACCCCAACACTGAGAGGGATAAGCTTAGCAGTAAGGCGAGGAGAGAAAATTGCTGTATGTGGAGCAGTTGGTGCAGGAAAATCATCACTGTTACAAGCTATTCTTGGTGAAATGCCACGGCTTTCTGGATCTGTAAGCTCTTGTTTCAAATTCTATAGTTTTTAACCATGTATATCCGTTAGACTCAGAGATTTCTTCCTTCAGGTTAAGCTCTACGGGTCGGTGGCTTATGTTGCACAAATCGCCTGGATACAAAGTGGCACCGTTCGTGACAATGTGCTTTTTGGAAAGGAGATGAACAAATCCAAGTATGAGAAGGCCATAAAATCATGTGCTTTGGACAAGGACATAGAGAATTTTGCTCATGGAGACCTGACTGAGATAGGAGAGAGGGGGCTTAACTTGAGCGGAGGACAAAAACAGAGGATTCAACTGGCAAGAGCTGTGTATAACGATGCTGATGTCTATCTCCTAGATGATCCTTTCAGTGCAGTTGATGCTCACACTGCTGCAACACTATTCAATGCAAGTTCAATATTTTCTGCAAGCACTTTATATTTTGCGAGCATTTTCCATTCTTTCCCATTTTTTTTTTTCTCGTCGATATTCATCAGTCCGATCCACTCTGCGTCCAATTTGTCCTTCCCATTTCTTCCTGTTTTTGGTGTTCTTCTAGTTTCTGTTCCCTTCCTCAAACATGGAGGGTTTGACAGCAACATTTGGAAATGCAGGACTGCGTTATGACTGCTTTGAAAAAGAAGACTGTAATTCTTGTTACCCACCAGGTTGAATTTCTGTCAGACATTGACCGGGTTCTGGTGAGTTTTATGAACTGAAAGGGAGGCCAGTTTTTTCCCAGAAATAATTTATATTGCAGTTATAACAAAGAAAAACTTAAACACTGTAATTGCTGTCAGGTTATGGAAGGAGGAAAGGTAACCCAGTGTGGAAGCTATTATGAACTTTTGAAGGCAGGGATGGCATTTGAAATGCTTGTGACTGCACATAAGGAAGCAATGACTGTGCTGAATCCTACAACTTGTAGGTGGTCTAAGGGAGTGGAGAACCCAAATTTATGCGACTCTCAAATTGGCAGATTGCAAGTAACACAAGAAAACTGCGAGAGTGACATTCCAGATAAGGAGGTGCCAAAAGTGCAGCTAACTCAAGATGAAGAAAAGGAGATAGGTGACATGGGGCTGAAACCATACCTAGACTATTTAAGAGTTTCAAGAGGGCATTTGTCCTTTTTGTTAGTTACATTGAGTCAAGGGACATTTGTTGTTCTGCAAATTTTGTCGACATATTGGTTGGCAACTGCTGTAACGGTACCATCTATTAGCCATGGAGTCCTTGTAGGAGTGTTTTCGGGAATTTCAGTATGTAGCGGTGTCTTTGCTTACCTGAGATCCCTATTTACAACAATTCTAGGACTTGAGGCTTCAAAAGCCTTTTTTTCTGGCTTTATTGACTCTATATTCAGGGCTCCCATGTCATTCTTTGATTCAACTCCGGTAGGAAGGATTTTCACAAGGGTAAGTTTCCATATTCGACTTTTATGAACAAACAGTGAACTGCAAATTTTTTTGTTCTTCTAATGTATCACCAATAATGTGCAGGCATCATCAGACATGAGTATGTTGGATTTTGACATCCCATATGCTTTGACTTTTGCATTATCAGCTTGGATTGAAGTGATAGCATTCTCGATTCTTATGTCTATAGTGACATGGCAGCTACTCATTGTGGTCATTCCAGCTATTTTGATCACTTTACGTCTTCAGGTACAATCAGGCCACCGGTGTTTCTGTTTCTCTTTCTTCATATTTTTCTAAGAAGAGAGTACATCTGATAAAATTCGTAATTCTTTTCTTCTTTTCTCTTCTTTTGACAAAAAAAAAGAGCTATTATCTGGCCTCTTCTAGGGAGCTGATCAGGATCAATGGAACTACAAAGGCACCTGTAATGAACTACGCAGCAGAAACAACCTTTGGTGCAGTCACCATAAGGGCCTTCTTCGAGATGGAAAGGTTTATAAAGAAGAACTTACAACTCATTGATAAAGACGCGAAGCTTTTCTTTTATACAAATGGTGCCATGGAATGGGTCCTTCTAAGGGTAGAAGCACTCCAAAACGCCATTGTTTTCGCTGCAACTCTCCTTCTTGTCGTTCTTCCTTCCGGCACAGTCACCGCAGGTATGCACGGACATCTCTCTGAATTTTTGCCATATTAGAGGTCACATCGTTTCACATAATCATAATGCCTTTTACTTGGTCTTATCGCAGAACTGGCAGGTCTCTCTCTGTCATATGCTCTAGCAATTACCGGGACACAGTCATTTGCAACTCGATGGTGCAGCAATTTAGCGAACTACATCATCTCCGTTGAAAGAATACAGCAGTTTATGAATCTTCCAACCGAGGCTCCATATATTGTTGATGACAATAGGCCACCATCAACTTGGCCAGAGAATGGGAAAATCGAACTGCGGGATTTGAAGGTAGAAGCCCAAAACAGAGTATTCCATGACAGAACAATTAATAAAAAACATGAAGACTAATTAATTTTGTGGATTTTTGCAGATAAGATACAGGCCAAATGCTCCTTTGGTTCTGAAAGGAATCACATGTTCACTTGAAGCAGGGCACAGAATTGGAGTTGTTGGAAGAACAGGGAGCGGGAAAACAACCTTGATCAGCGCCTTGCTCCGGCTAGTTGAACCCGTGGGTGGTAGGATACTTATAGATGGACTGGACATTTGCTCCATGGGCTTGTGGGATCTGAGATCGAAGCTTAGCATAATTCCTCAGGAGCCAACACTCTTCAGGGGTACTGTCAGAAGCAACCTGGATCCTCTAGGCCTGTATTCAGATATCGAGATATGGGAGGTTGGTATATGAGTTTTCCTCGTTACTGATTTCTACAAGGTTGACATGGCATATGTTGCATGACAACTCAATGGACATGCTAATGCCTAATATATATTTATAATGCACCAGTTCGACATAACTTACTGAAATTTTTCTCTATTGGGTACTTCACCTGCATCAAATTAGAATTTTTCTGCAAAAGATATGGTGGGTGGATTATAGAAATCTGTCATCAATTCCATGCATTTTCCAATAAAATATTAGTTGCAGTAGCCAGTTCTTTTCAATTTGTCAATTGATGCAAGTATTTGCAATTCGTCACAGGCTCTGAGGAAGTGTCAGTTATTCACCACAATCCGCAGTCTCCCGCATCAACTTGATACATCTGGTAAGTTTGCTTTGGTAAATTCAGATGTTAGCATTGACAGATTTACAAGGTATAGACAGGTTCAGATCCTTTCGGTCTTTGGACTAGGATAGACTATATGAGGGGACGTGTCGGATATGATTCGAGATAAAGGAATTTGTTGGCAGCAGTAGAGACGATTTTTGGGCGCTTTTCAGGAAACACAGTTGAACCAGTGATCCGGACAAGAGAATGACAACGGAAGATAAAACAACATTTATTTTAAGAAAAGTAAAACCGTCACCTGCCACCCTCATTTGGACTTCCAACTCCATACGGCAAACGCATTCCCAACTCCCCAATCCATTCTGTTGAACTGTTGAGTAATAAATGTGATCCATGAAAGACATTAAATGCTCATTAATACTTGCCCAATTCTTCATCTTCCCTCTCATTTAGGGCTCCCAACATGCTGATTCTGCATTATACCTAACTGACACTCTGTTTCGCCTTGTTGGGCATTTTGGCATGCGCAGTGAGGGATGAAGGTGAAAATTGGAGCGCCGGGCAGCGCCAACTTTTCTGCCTTGGACGTGTACTTCTCAAGAGAAACAAGATCTTGGTTCTTGATGAAGCCACTGCATCTATTGACTCCGCCACCGATGCCACCCTTCAAAGAGTTATCAGACAAGAATTCTCAGACTGTACTGTCATCACCGTTGCTCACAGAGTCCCAACAGTCACAGACAGCGATATGGTCATGGTTCTCTCCTTCGGTAAGCTTACTTGGTTCAGTTCCCTCCCATGTATTGACGCCCACAAGAGAGGAAGAGGAATCTAACTAGTGCCCTTGTGATTTGCAGGTGAGCTTTTGGAATATGACAAGCCTGAAAAACTCATGGAGACGAACTCTTCCTTCGCCAAGCTCGTCGCCGAGTACTGGTCCAACTGTAGCAGGGAAAATTCATCGAACAATCTTTCAGATTTCTAGGAATCATGTAGAAGAAAATGAACTACATTGGCCCCAGTACCTTAGAAGATTGATGAGAGGAGCGATGGGGAATTTTAGGTTGTGGGTTTACACTGGCGACACTAGTGCACTTTCAAGTCTTTAGCAGTCAGCAGCAGAGAAGATGGGGATCCCTTTGCAGATCAAGTAATGGCGGCAACAGAGGCACGTCTTGGAACGCATAGCTGCGGGTGGTTGCTAAAATAAAATACGACGAATAAATACTGAAGTTTTCGGTGTCAGAACTGTCTGCACAATATCTTGATATAGACTTTGCTTCTGCGAAGTTATAAAAGGAAAATCGTTCACGCCTTCTGTTCTAATAATTTCCATTTGCACAGTTTTATTTTAAATACTTAACTCCAAAATCCAGCATCGCTCTTTGTTAGCGGATCATAAAAACTAAGTTCCACCGAGAATAACAGGCTACAGGGAAATCTCTAAAAGAAAATTATAAAGTTCACACATCGCATCTGAGCCCAAAATATGATTTTACAATCCCTATCTGATTTGAATTTCATTTTTACATTCATATATATACGAATCAGAATCTATATCCAAATTTTTGAACCAAATTTGAGCAATTTTAAAAAATGTAATAGCAGGAAGGATATTTATCTAAAACTAAATTTGATTCAACCCTGAATCCGATCAAATGTCATTTCTTAAGACTGAAGCCAAGCCAATTTCTTAATTGAATAATTGTCATATTCAATTTTTCTAAAACTTTTTGGTTTCCGATTCAAATTGAATATATTTAGCAAAATAACAAATTCGATCAAGTTTTAAAAGTTGGGTGCTCAAGTTTTGAGAAAATATCAACTATCAAATTTACAAAATATCCAGAATACTTCTTCTCTTGGTCTACAAAAAGAATTTTTCAATAAGAGTATGTTTGTTATTTTATATCAGAAATTAAATTTTTTGTCAATGATTCAACAGGTGGCTCTTCGAAAACTTCTCTTACAAGTTGAGTGTCTCCCTACAAACTTTTAAAAGTTGAGTAACAGTGGTCCATTTGCTATAATTTTTAAAATCTTCATTTATGAGTCCACCATTTGTAAATAATTTTAAATATGAGGTTCATGTTCTTTTATATTCTGAATACAGGCCTCAATTTTATTAGCAACTGCTTAGTAAATAGTAGTAAGAGCCTCCTTCTACCAATTTCTGGAGCAGATTCTTAAGACAGCTGCATTGTATTACTGTCGCCAAATGGCCTCTTATAGAACAATTACAGAAACAAAAATGAAAGAATAGCATTTACAAATGAAAATGAGAAGTAAAAAATGGTGAAAAGTAAGAAAAAGGTTGATATACCATTTTAAGTGTATAGTTATAATAAAGTAATGAAGTATGTGTTAATGTACAAGCACAAAACGCATTGAAACCAAAAAGAATAAAATAATGGAAAAAGAAAAGGGTCGAGACGATTATAAAACAAAAAGAAATCATTTAAGAAGCTTATCTCATTCAAAACGAAACAAATGCGAAAACGTGTATCTCCAAGCTTCCCTTTCCAAGACAAACATAAAATTTTCAGTGTTTAAATATTTCCCCATTAAACAAAAGCTTTTTGGTGACCATGGCCTTTTCTCCCCCATGTTCAATAGCAAGAAAACTCCCTTCTGAGGTCTGAATTCCATGAAAGAAAATTTGTGAATCTTTTACAAAGGGTTAGCTTTTGAAAAACAAATAAAGAAGGTCATATCGGAATGTTTCACGTTAAACTGATTTAAGAAATATTAAGGTCGTGGAATTATGGTCTCTATGCGTGTTAAAAACAAGCAAAAGCCTTCAGGCATTGACAAATGTAACAGTTTGTAACTATTTCATAAATCTGTCATTGAAGCAAATTCACAGAAGAATTTTTAAAGAGTTTCATGAATCTACCTCAATCTTTGAGTCATATTTATAAAATAGCTACATACTGTTTCGTTTACAGAAAAGCAATATAAAGCTTTAAAGACGACGCTCATTGTTCTTGAAAGAAACATAAGGTTCCAAGAGAAATGCGTGTTATCAAAACGCCTAGAACAGTACATAGGACAGACAAACTCAATTTTAAACCATACAAAATTTACTAAAAGATCAGAATGATACCAAAACTTATCAAAATATTCGCCCTCTGGTGTCAGTACGCAGATTTGTATGTCGGAACACTTTGTGACACGATCAAATCACTTTGCATTACACCTGTGGGGTCAATGGCCCACAGGTTGCTGGTTAGTGTTGCCCTTCATGCTGCAATTAGGGAGGCAGCGATGCACTAGTTGACATGCAGCTAGGAGAGATGACGCAGCCCTAACTTCCATGGCTAGGAATGAAAGAAGGGGAATAAGAGGGTTTTGGCTCTCATTCAGGCGGTGGGATTCACTCTGCTCACCAAAAATCCCTTTGCACTGTAAGGGAAGGCACTGAGCAGAATTTGCAGGTCTAATGTCACGGCAAGGTCTAGATTTTTGTTTTCGTCAGTATCAACATAAGCACTACAAAGTACTTGACCTGCGCGCTAATTTCCAATAAATCTCTGTCATTCAATGAAGAAAAGGCAGCAGAAAGTCTTAATGCTCAAACACAAAAGAGCTGCATTCACTGCCTGAAGTAGCAAGCTATGCCACAAATCAGGCGAATTGGACGAAAGAATGGAAGGAACTCTAAAGAAAAAAAGGCAAAGCATCAACAAAAAAGATCTGCTGCTTGGTTGAAGCTATCAGGATTTGAGAGGCTAAAACCACTACCCAAAAATGCATGAGAAACTAAAGCAATTTATGCTCTAATCATCGTTTCAAATTACCATATCAGAAATTGTCTGAGATGGACGCTCTAAAGCTTATAAGTTATAAACAAACCAATGTGCTGAAGCAAGCAGAGCATCAGAAGCTAATAACCATCATTGATCATCATCAACATGAACACGTGATCTAGATACACTAATCACAATTATGAAGCAGCACCAACTTCATCTTTGCCACTAATAGTACACCTGATTTCAAGATTTTAGCAGAATACAAATCAAACAAGATTATAAGTAACAGAAACAAGCTCATACAACTACCTGTTGTTGCATAACAACAGAAACCAGACATCTTGGACAATTTAATAATGGATAATCCGACACTGTCGCAGCAACTATCCGTCACAAGAACAAAATTTGCTGCGATAAAACCTCAAAACTCCTGTAAAACTGAGAAAAACTCTAGGAAATCAACAGAATATACATGCAGCACAAAAATATTCGGGTAATCTTCAAGAATGTATTTACAATGAGAGCAGAAAAGACTGAAGAAAAAGGAATACCGGTTTAAGATATTAGACACTGCTTACTAAACCCAACCAACAGCACTAAACGTATGTGAGCGCCGAGCGAATTACTCAATTCAAAATAATCGAATTCAACAAATTCAACAGCAAAGAATCAATTCTCGGCGTCGCAAAGGCAAGCATTCAACAACAGGAAAGATTAGCGAAATTTCGCAGAGTTATGCATAATTCTGGATTATACAGCCTATTCCAATGTCCGGAAAACGCATTTCATTGACTACGATACCCAAATTCGATAACAGGGAGGAGGAAGAGGAGGATGGGGAGAGGGGAATCGATGGTATCGATCAAATTACGTAATCCGACCATTCGACGATAAAGGAGGTATGGTCCATCGTCTCCCCTGGAAGGTCGTTGTTCTTGGTCGGGTGAGTCCTTCCACCAACGAGTCTCGCGGGGTTGCCAACGGCGGTGGTCCATGGCGGGACGTCGATGAGCACGACCGACCCAGCACCAACCTTGGCCCCCTCGCCGATGTGGACGTTGCCGAGAATGGTGGCGCCAGCGCCGATGAGCACGCCGTCGCCGACCTTGGGGTGGCGGTCTCCGACGTCCTTGCCGGTGCCGCCGAGGGTGACGTGGTGGAGAATGGAGACGTTGTTTCCGACGACGGCGGTTTCGCCGATGACGACACCGGTTGCGTGGTCGAGAAGGATGCCGGAGCCGATGCGGGCGCCTGGGTGGATGTCGACGGCGAAGACGTCGGAGACGCGGGACTGGAGGGCGAGGGCAAGGGAGGAGCGGCCCTGGAGCCAGAGGCGGTGGGAGACGCGGTGGGCCTGGAGAGCGAGGAAGCCCTTGTAGTTGAGGAGGCAATGGGAGAAGGAGGCGCATGCAGGGTCGCGGAGGCGAGTCGCGCGGAGGTCGGCGACGGCAAAGGAGCGGAGGGAAGGGGAGGAGGAGAAGAAATGGAGGAAGAGGTCATAGAGGAGGGTGGAAAGGAGGGTGGAGGAGCAGAGCCGGTTGCCGATGTGGAAGGCGAGGGAGTGCTCCAGGGAGGAGTGGGAGAGGACGGTTGAGTAAAGGTAGCTGGCTAGCGCCGGTTCCGCCTCCGCGTCCCTCCGAGTCTCCTGCCTGATCTGCTCCCATACTCGCGCCTCCTCCTCGTCCTCAGTCTCCGCCTCCGACTTGTTCTTCACCACCATCTTCCCTTCTTCGTCCTGAAGAAAGTTGTTTTTGTTGTTGGTGGTGGCGATCATCGCGCCATTGGTGGTGGGAGTCTCCTTCCTGGCAGTCATCTCTCTCTGGATAACTAGAGTTTCCGTCGAACTCCTGTTTACTGGGAAAAGGAAGAATCTCCCTCTTCTCTCTCTCTCTCTCTCTCTCTCTCTCTCTCTCTCTCTCTCTGATAAGGAGCGCTCCTTTTTCCTATGAATCTGAACCTGGGAGGACGAATATCCTTCTTTGTGGGAGAAAGAATGAGATCGCGCTCATGGCGGCTCTCTACCTCTAGTGGGGACGGGAAAATCAGAGGGCTACTGGTACTAAGGTGTGGTGAGGCAGGTCTCGTAAACCAGAGCTTTGATCGGTTTTAGCTTATACAACATGATATCTTCTTAAGTGCCAAAACATATAACCTGTTTATGATCATATTTACTTAGAGAACACAAAAATATAACATTGTTTACTTCAATATTCCTTTGGAATCAAAGATCCCAGCACGTCAATTTAATAAAAAACAAATAGAAGGTGACATTTTTCTATTATCAAACTTGAAAGTCCAAGCTCTTGCACAATTAAGCCGAGGTTTTGCCAACCATGCATTTGCGTGTCAAGAGCCACAATAATAAATTAATGTAAACCTGTTGGCTTTTGGTTTCTATGGATCTGCTACCAAAAGTCGTATACAATGGACAATTTGAGAGAGTGAAAGAGACAGAGCATGACACGTTGCCCCACACACAGATATATAGAGAGAGAAAGAGAAGGAACACAACACGTTATTAGGTAGATACATTGAACCTGGACATTGTCACATTGTTAGAGAGAGAAACTGGGGTATTGTTACGTAGATACATTGAATCTGGACATCACGAGTTACGTAGGTTCTTGTCTGGTGAATCTGGTCCTATGAACAAAGAAACAGTGAGAGCCATGCAATCCTCTTGATTGAACTTGTCGCATATTTGTTCTTCTCCTTCACTTTTGATGAATGAAGTTGTCATCATAAAAAGCAGAAGACAAATTTGAGGCAAAGATGGAGCCCCATTTACTTGTTCTCTTCTGAACTTTGTCTACTTATCATTTAATACTCTTGTTTTCTTTCACTGTGGACATGACCAGGCCTTGCCTCTCAGCCGCCAGCTTAATCCATGAGATATAAAAAAACTGTGGCTCATTTGCCAAGATATATAGAGACTTGAACCAAAGTCAAGAAAAGAAACGAGGAGAAAATATTATATATGATCTTTTGAAAGTTAAAAAAATGTTCATGAAATTTGTAAGGTTGCTGTTGATCCAAGATGGGGGTTAGGTTCCTTATCTTTATTGTGAGAAAAATTTCAAGCAATAAAAATTTCAATAGAAACTGTGAAACTTCGCTAGATCATAAACCAGGGCGCGTTTTCGAGGTGCCAGACTCGAGGTGCTAGACTAAAACCACTGGTTCTTCTGTAGATCAAGTCACATAAGACCAGGAAGGAAGTATGGCCAAGTTGGTAGGGAGTTGGACTGAGCAGCACCTCAGGGTAGGGCTGTTTACTAGCGAGTTCGAGCCGATTTGAGCCAGCTTGAACTCAGCTCGCATGTTTTGAAAGGAATCTTTTTTTTCTTTTGAGCAATTGCTACCCATTTGAGCAATATACTTCTTTTGATAATTTTGTGAGACATATTTTATATATTTTATTTCATGAGCTTAACCGAGTCGAGCCCACTTAACTCGAACTCAACTCGTTTAGGTTGTCGAGTGTATTTCTTAACTTGAACTTGACTCGTTTAATAAACAAGTAGAGCTGGAGTTAGCTCGACTCGTAGAACAGCCCTACCTCTAGCCTGTAATTACTATTATACTTTGCCACTTTGCAGCGTTAAATAAAGCACGATTCTAATTTTTTTAAAATTTGTAGGATTTTTTCAGTGGTTTTCAACTTTTGCAGCGTTAAATAAAGCACGATTCTATTTTTTTTAAAATTTGTAGGATTTTTTCAGTGATTTTCAACTTTTCTGTATTATATCCAAGAAAGAGTGACAAGTATAATCAAATTTTATAACAGTTTTAAACAAAATTATAACAGATTTGAAATTAATAAGAGTGTTGCATCGAAAACCATCATCAAATTCCACGTATATGTGGCTTCCTTCCTCGCATCATAAGGGGAAACCTTGTCATAAATTATTTTTAAAGTTAAATTTTTTGTTATTTTTAACATTTTTAAAGTATTATTTTTGACCTGACAGGAGATCTAAATTTGAAAATAACAAATAGTAGTCCGTAACTCTTAAATTTTCATGGACATGAATTTTTGCGCTTCATTGTTAGAACAAATCAAAATGAATTAATTTTATGTTTTTGGAGAAAGGGATGCCGCGTGTGCCGCTATGTGCGGTGCGGGCTCGTCATCAACATGGCGTGAGACAACGATTCTCATATGAAATATTTGCAAAGAAGCATTTAACAAGTAAGCTTATAACAGAAACAAACTTGTGTTTCAAAGCTTTGCATTTAACTGCCTGGATTAAAAAAAATTGCTTCACAAACCTAATATTTTCCATAGGAAAGTGTGCAAAATCATAAATTCTAAATGAAAGTTGTTGTTTATTCTCATGTGAATTAGTGACTAAACTCTAGAAATCAACAAAGAATTTGGTTTGGACCACCACCTTACTTTATCAACTAAAACACTAGATGACAAAAAAAGCTTCTGGTTTATAAAATTTTAAATTTTTAAGAAGTATTAACATATAAACGAGGAAAATTACTCTGAAGCATCGATATGAAAATAAGCATTCTTTGTTAGTTCAGTGTGAGCCCACACAGTGCCCACACAGGGGCAGAGGGAGGTGTGGGCATAGTGTGGGCAATTGCCCACACAGACCCACAAAACATGGTTATTTTTATATTGAAATTTCATGGCTATTTTTTGAATTTACAAATAAGTGCTCCTTAAAAATCTAAAATTATATAACTAGTGCCCTTTCGTTGAAATTTTCTGACTTTACCCCCGTGCCTACTTCGGCCTTTGGTAGGAGGAGAGAGAAAATCATGTGTTTTTCTGCCCTTTTGTTTTCCTTGTCATTTTGGGCACTTGGAGTATACTTACGTTTTGGGTGAGGGACTGATTCAGATCAACTAGTATCAGAGAAGCGTTTCTGTGCATGGTGGAGACCCAATCGACGCACGGCACCATTGGTGAGCAGCTGCAAAATCTCACACAACATCGACGGCGTCCACAAATTAAAGAGAGTGACATGTCTACACCCGGCGACAAAGAGGTGACTGCTGGATTGGTCGCTGCTCTTCAAACCATACAATCCACCCTTTAAAACATGTTTTTACGGATGGAACACCTTGAGCATGTTCAACAACAAATGATCAAGATACCAAGGGAAGACGTTGATGCAAAGCAAGAAGAGGTGAAAGTACCCGAACAACCTTTCACAAGGGAATGCCCAAGACCGTTCAAGGTGGAGGCCAAGATCGACATCCCTGTATTTGATGGTTCCATTGACGTGTATTTGATGGTTCCATTGACGCCGAGAAGCTGGATTCTTGGTTGGCTCAAATGGAAACCTATTTTACTCTTTATGAGTATCCGGGCACGGAACGTGTAGCTTTTGCTAGATTAAAACTTACCAACCATGCATTGGCATGGTGGAATGGTATACTGGCATCTAGAGAAGGACAAGGCGTCACTTGGGAGGAATTCAAACGACTCCTGAGGCTGGAGTTTTATCCAATGAGATATTTGCAAGATCGTTGGACAATGTGGTATACGTTGCGGCAGTACAATACACAATCGGTTCAAGAATATACAACCGAGTTCCGACGGCTTACAGTTGCTCTTGGTGAATCGACCAACACTGAGGAAGTTGTACAAAAGTTTGTGGCGGGTCTACAATATACGATTCGCCAGGAGTTGCAGCTTTTTCGAGTGTTGGATGTCTCAAGCGCCAGTACTAAAGCAATGGCTATTGAAGCAAAGAACAGGGGAAGCAACCACAGAAATTTTGCAAAATCCAAACAGAAGACATCGAAAGATGACAAAAATCACACTTCAAAAGGATTCCAAGTCATATTCTTTCAAGTCTGATTTTTAGTGCGATCATTGCAAAATTTCTGGGCACACCAAGGATAGATGCTAGAAGGTGCATCCTCAATTGAAACCCAAGCCATTCAAGGAGCAAAATAAAGGGAAACAAGTTAACACGGTGGTGGCTAGAGAAAATGAGCCTGAGCGGGTTGGCTCAACACAACAGTCAGACACGGCCCTATCCCTGATGGCGAGATTGGACACTGACATCTCAACCGCAGAGGAGGAGCATGCTGAAGAACTCTTCACCATCAATATTCAGGTGAAAAATGAGGTTATTGGCGCAATCTTCGACACTGGAAACCAAAAGAACCTAATCTCGTCAAGTCTGGTGGAACGACTTGGTTTGGCCACCACACCTCATCCTCGCCCATATCGCTTGGGATGGATCATAAAGGATGTTGGACAACGAGTGGATCGCCAAGTCTAGTGGAACGACTTGGTTTGGCCACCACACCTCATCCTCGCCCATATCCCTTGGGATTGATCATAAATGATGTTGGACAACGAGTGGACCACCAGTGCAAGGTGAAATTTGCCATCACCTCTAGTTTTATTGATGAAGTCATTTGTAATGTTGTTCCACTTGATGTTTGCCAAGTGGTTCTTGGAAGTCCATATCTGTGGTTCCGGGATGGTCACTACCACCGACGAGCACACGAATATGAACTCCCCAAAGATGGGAAACAGTTTGTGATCACTCAGGACAACATCGCCCCACCCACAGACTTGATGACGGTTGGACAAGTCAAATGAGTGGTGCAGGCAAATTTCACATTGCATTGGTGGTCCACTCGTTGTCCAACATACTTTATGAATATGGGCGAGGATGAGGTACGTTCCACCAGCTTGACGAGATTAGGTTCTTTTCGCTTTCAGTGTCGAAGATTGCGCCAATAACCTCATTTTTCGCCTGAATCTTGATGGTGAAGAGTTCTTCAGCATGCTCCTCCTCTGCGGTTGAGATGACAGTATCCAATCTCGCCATCAGGGATAGGGCCGTGTCTGGCTGTTGTATTGAGCCAACCCGCTCAGGCTCATTTTCTCTAGCCACCACCGTGTTAACTTGTTTCCCTTTATTTTGCTCCTTGAACCGCTTGGGTTTCAATTGAGGATGCACCTTCCAGCATCTATCTTTGGTGTGCCCAGAAATTTTGCAATGATCGCAGTAAAAATCAGACTTGAAAGAATATGACTTGGAGTCCTTCGAAGTGTGATTTTTGTCATCTTTCTGTTTGGATTTTGCAAAATTTCTGTGGTTGCTTCCCATGTTCTTTGCTTCAATAGCCATTGCTGTAGTACTGGTGCTTGAGACATCCAACACTCGAAAAAGCTGCAACTCTTGGCGAATCGTATACTGTAGACCCGCCACAAACTTTTGTACAACTTCCTCAGTGTTGGTCGATTCACCAAGAGCAACTGCAAGCCGTCAGAACTCGGTTGTATATTCTTGAACCGATTGTGTATTGTACTGCCGCAACGTATACCACCTTGTCCAACGATCTTGCAAATATCCCATTGGATAAAACTCCAGCCTCAGGAGTCGTTTGAATTCCTCCCAAGTGACGCCTTGTCCTTCTCGAGATGCCAGTATACCATTCCACCATGCCAATGCATGGTTGGTAAGTTTTAATCTAGCAAAGGCTACACGTTCCATGCCCGGATACTCATAAAGAGTAAAATAGGTTTTCATTTGAGCCAACCAAGAATCCAGCTTCTCGGCGTCAATGGAACCATCAAATACAGGGATGTCGATCTTGGCCTCCACCTTGAACGGTCTTGGGCATTCCCTTGTGAAAGGTTGTTCGGGTCCTTTCACCTCTTGCTTTGCATCAACGTCCTCCCTTGGTATCTTGATCATTTGTTGTTGAACATGCTCAAGGTGTTACATCCGTAAAGACTTCTTTTCAAGGGTGGATTGTATGGTTTGAAGAGCAGCGACCAATCCAGCAGTCACCTCTTTGTCGCCAGGTGTAGACATGTCACTCTCTTCAGTTTGTGGACGCCGTCGATGTTGTGTGAAATTTTGCAGCCGCTCACCAGTGGTGCCGTGCGTCAATCGGGTCCCCACCATGCACAAAAACACTTCTCTGATACCAGTTGATCCGTAGGGGAGTTTGAATCAGTCCCTCACCCAAAACGTAAGTATACTCCAGATGCCCAAAATGACAAGGAAAACAAAACGGCAAAAAACACATGATTTTCTCTCTCCTCCTAAAATGGAGAGGCCACTTTTTCCTTTATTTTTTCCTGATCTTTAGGTGCCTCCTCCTGCGAGGCTTATAGCTGGGTGTATTTACCCATGATTCAGGTCTCCAAAGGCTCCCACAAAATCGGGGCCTCATGGGGTACATTCTCTCTAACCACCAACCACTTGCTTTCTCCACAACTAAGCTGCTGCCATGTTATCCAACGTCTCCAACTTGTTGGGCTAGTGATAGGTGTCAAATGGTTGTTAGCTGCACGGGTCTTGCTCCCGGATCAGTAGGTCATTGGAACATCGCTGGGGGCCAAATTAAGGCCATTGAGTTAATGGTTTCACCAACTATATATATATATATATATATATATATATATATATTACAAAATTCGACAAAACTATACATTGATGGTGATAGTACAGATTATTGCCAACCAGTGATACCATGCACCTCGAGGTGAAAGAGAGAGAGAGAGATTGTAAAACTTATAGAAACCTGAGAAGACAAAACTCAACCTTGATGTTTTTGGTGCAGACGGCCAAAGTTGTTTGTTGGAAGCCGAGTCTGATCTGAATTCGAGTTGATCGGATGTTTATGTATATTAGAATCTGAATTTAAATCTAAATCGGTTCAGATGTCATTTCTTAAATCTGAATTCGATCTGATTTCTTAATGGGATATTTTTTTTTTCAATAACTAATTTTTTTTTAAACTGTTTGGTCAGATATCAAATCTAAATCCTATATATTGACATCTCTATAAGGAAGGGTTTAAAAAATGGTCAACTCACTATGGAGTGATATCTTTCCCTACAATTTTTCAATGCATGTGTGACTATGAATAGTTTTTGTTATACTATTAATTTCTTTGGAACAATGGTAGGTAGCCTATCTCCCAGCACATCTTTCATCAGAATATATAGAACACGATAATACAAAACAATTTTTCCTTCATGCATGCACGAATTTGAAATTTCTTTTCCGTCCAATTTCAAAGCGAAAGAAAATCTGTATGTGAAGTTTATTTTCTGCTTCTTACAGTACTTTTATTAAACGAATGGCAACTCCAAACCCAATATAATTCGAAAGTTCAATTCTGAAACTTATCTCATAAAATTATCTATTGTGCCAAATCTAATAAACCATACAATTCAGAGGACAATGTTTGGATTCAGAATTTTAAATATAAACGAAATCCAAACCATCTAGTTCTTTTTTACCTTCACTTGGAGTTTCCTGCACCAAACCAAGTTTATTTGGACCTATTCTCTAATCAATATATGTCCTACTCGAAACTCTCCTCGTCAGATAAAAGCCCGATAAAATTTTGCATCCGTAATTCTACTGGAGAGAGAGAGAGAGAGAGAGAGAGAGAATTGAAATCTAATCAGCCAACTACCATTGTGGCTGGATGGTTTTTCAATTTTATGCTGCAAAAAACAGTGTAATAAGGTGTGCATGTCGTCGTTAAAAGTCGTGGCCAAGCAATTGACCGTTGCTAATACATCTTTTGTGACGTTTTTAAAAAAAATACAAAATACCCAAAAAAAAAAGCATTCAGCCATAAATGTTACAATGTATCCGGCTATTTCAATATATCTACCATAGTGGAATAGAGAAGACGGATTTAAAAATCCAATCTAATTTTGATGCTGGCATCATTCGTGTGAAGCCATGACAACAACAGCAAACCTGACAATTCAAACTCCACTTGTGGTTTCCTTTCCTGAATTCTCACTGGTGAGTATTCAATGAGCACTTGAAAATCATAATGCTTGGGAAGCACCCAAAAAGGAAACAATTAGCGACGGAATATTCATCAAAGGGAACGCGGTAAACTATTTTGCTCATCCTGTTTGATCAAATTGGACGGCTACTGTGTTCTTATATTTCATATTCATGATTTTGTAGTTTTTGTATAAACACAGCCAGTAAAACCACCGTTTGGCCTTATTGATCAAATACAATCGAACTCCAGAAATGCCACATGATTGCCTGCTTCTAGCAGAAGGAAGTCGGACCATGTTACTTTGGATAATTTTTTTCGCCTTTTCCAGAGAAAAAACGTCCATGAAAATGTGACTTGTACATGGTTTGGTTAGTAGAAATCTTCTTTTTAGAACATCACCGCATAGTTTAAGCATTTGAAGGATTTGAAAACCCAGCAGCTCACAGCTTTACAATTCTAAATCTTAGAAACTTGTTCATTTCCAAGAGTTTAGTTCTAGGGAATCACCGAGCTCACTATGCCTGGAGGATATGATTTGGCCAACATGATTTTGAAGTTTAGAAAAAAAAAAAAAAAAAAAGGATGAACCGAAGCAACTTTGACTATTCAAAAATGATCATAATTTTAGTTGCCGACTTCTATAACGCGGTAGTGATGATTTTCAATTTTTCTAGGCATGCCACTGTAGGAAAGATCCGTTACAGAAATAAGCAGTTTTATCAGATAATTGAAAACAGTGGTGATGTTTCGATTATAGGGAGCCATAAATCCATTTACGAGATGCACTAGAGGAGCTCCACATAGTTCACACAGATATCCCTGAAGGAAGATGGCATAAAAATGGAAGAAACTACACTGATAGCCATGATGAAATAACATGCATCAAAGACTAGAAAATGCCAACTTAATATTACAGCACCTTTTTTTTATGTACTAAAGAACATTTTTTTTTAAAAAAAAAAAGGAAAAGAAAAATATCAGACATGGTTGGGAACTGGACTCAGGATTTCCTGGTGGCAGATGCCCCATCTTCTGTTTCTGCACTTCTTGCAAAGATTTCCTTCCCTGCTTTGACCTTCTTATTGATCTCCATGTACATTTCCTCAATCAGTGGCTTCCAAATGCGAACTCGCGCATTGATAAACCAATTTGATACCTGCAAACGGAATGCTTGTTTAATGTGAGAAAGGCAGCTACAAAGTAACATGATTTGCTAACAGTGCATTTTCAACGATCTCAAACCTGGCTTTTTGTTAACCCACTCTGCCTTGCCAATATATACTTCTGCCCATCTTTTGGATACCTAAGAGTTTGAAGGAAGAATGGTGTTAACAAATAGATTACCGGAGCGAATTGCCAAGCAAAGCCATTAGCATTTTGTCCAAATTGTTAATATACATACGGGTGGAGGAAGTTTTCAAATAGCCATGCACGTAGAACAGAAACGGATCTCTCAGGCAACCCTCGCTGTGGTCGCCATGCCAGTTGCTCAGCTCTCCGCAGACGTTGCAAAGTCCACTGTTTCTGGATAGATGCAGGATCAAGGCAATCATCTTTTTCGTTCAACTTTGGAGAGCTCAGATGCTTCTGAGAAGCAAGGATCTGATGTATTATTTTCTTCCTCAGGCGTTTGAAGTGGCCAGAAACTGTTTGAAGAGCAAGACGGGCATGCAATTGAGGAGGGTCAACTTCTGTAGCAGCCTGAAAAGATGATATTACCATCTCAAACTGGTCATGGCATTGGTCATGGCGATGCTCAACCTGCGATTGATGGAGATCAAGCATGTCAATCCAAATCGTTGTACACAAAATTTTGCAAATCAAGGCCACTGTAATACCAAGGCAAGGACTTATGCATATAATTGTGCACTCACATGTACTTGTGATTGATATGCATAAAGGAGACCGCCACACATGACTTGGTGCAATTGCAGAGCTGCCTAAAGTATGTTCCTGCCCTCAACCGCACCCCATATCATTTCTAGTTCAAGGGCCGTACATTTGATGTTTAGATGAATGATATAAATTTCTATTTTGGCACTTTACCAGATTAGTTTTCAGCACATTCTGTAATGTTCATCCACTACATGCATTTCGTTGAATCAGATATACTCGACCATTGGTCCATTGTGCCACACAAGGCCAAATATCCTATAAGAACAAAACAATATACTTGCATAGATGATAAAGGTACTAGCTATGGTTCTTACTGGACGACCTTTTAAAATTCTTTTCAACCAAAATAATCACTTCAGAAGAAGAACTTGTTGTATTTCCACATGTCAGTGATTTACGAATAAATCAATGCCACTCAGTGACATATTGTTTTTAGTGGATACACGTATCAGATTATCTGTGACAGTTTCCTTTGAGAATCTGATATCTTGGACGTTCTTGTTCTTCAAACAAAACTCTTCACCAGGTTATACACTTAACATTCAAAACTAAAAACAGAAATTCAACTTCTGGAGTTTTTCATTGACTAGGCACACACATTCAGAGATTGTCTAGGATTAATGGTCAAAGAGCTTAGTACAAGACATCAACTTCCATTACAGAACATTCTCTTCTACAGCTGCAAGGTTGGGAATACATCACGATGCAGGTAGTGGAACATGGTGTGTCATGGCTACAGCTGGTATAAGGAAGCTGGTTCCAGAGCAGGATGCACGGGTTGTTGTTGTTTCTGCATATGCTCATGCATGCAATGACATTTTGAATAATTTTTCCTAAAACAAAGAAATAACGACAGGCACAGGCACGTGCACAGAGGGGCAGCAAATTCACCGTAGATTCCAGACAAAGTTTCTGCTTGTCTATCAAAGATAGTTTAGCTCCAGGGGCTTACTAGGACCAAGAACCAAACTACCTACAGATGAAACTGGGCGAAATATGGAAAGGGGTTCTTTACATTTTTATTTTTGCTGCATCCCACTTGCATTCGTAACTCTAACCATGCACCATGGGCAGGCATTTGATAATTTCATTAAAACTACTGCTTTTCAAGAGAAATTATCCAAGAGATAAACAGCAAACTGAAAAGTTGTTTACAGTGCAAATACATCCCTACTCTGAAGAATAATTTGGTTGAAGGCCAGTTATTGATTAAATAAAAACATATGTTGCTAACTTGCTACAAACATGAAATATGCTCTGACATGATGAAATTTGAAGTACAGTTGCCATTGTTGGTTTCTTTACCAGCAAGAGCTTTATCGTATTCAAATTTTGAGGTTTGAACTTCCTCTGACAATTATGTTTCTGATAATGTGGCCTCGTCAAGCAGCTACTGAATTCAGCAGCTTCAGAAACACTAAGTCAGAGTTTACACTTGTTTTCTTATTCACGTGAATGCTAGTTTTCAACTTCGAGTTTTGTATGCCTTACACTAAACGTGCAAATGGACCTTTGTTATGCAACTGCAAAATTGCCATCTTTAAATTTCCCAATTTCATTCTCATGTAAATTGAACATATTGGTGTTTGCTTCGATTTACCTCCCACCAGTGATCCTTTCAACTGCAGCAAACCCATCCACACAGAAATATAATTGACTGGGAAATTTTACAAGTTCTCACAATCTCGAAAGTTTAGATGTCATACTGAGTGTAGGTTACATAGACACAAATACAGATAATGTGGCATGCTAATGATAAAGTAGATAAAGATCGAGCAGCAGAAATACATAATAAACATGATACAACCTAATAACTTAATACAGTAAAGTACCAGTTCTCCAAAGAAATGATGAAATCTCGAAGGACAGATAATTCTTATGTTGACAACTAGCACGAAATTCTTCCTGTGTACAAATATCCACCAAGCATAGGAAATTTTTGAAACCAGAAGGCATGAAAGACAAAGAGAAACAGTTTGTAGTAAAAGTCGGTCAAAACAAGTGATAACTTACAAAAGCCAGAGAAAAAAACACTGACTTTTCCTTTTCTAGTGTGAAAGTCAGCAGATTGCTATAAACGTTTTTAGGCCTCATAGCAAAAATCATCAGATCGACTCTTTCAACTTGAACTATTACACATGGAACTGTGGAAAAGGAAAAATGATTGGTAAGATAAACGAATACCTCTTGTAGAAGAGCCAATAGGTCTGTCTTTGTTTCTGGTTCCAATCTTTGAACAGAGGATTTCCACTGACTACAGCACGGAGTTTCCTCAGCTGTACCAGCAAACTCCTCAGTGTCCAATATTAAACTCTCCCTTTCACCAGGTCCACATGATGAATTACAGATAGTGGTCTGAGAATCAATCCCGTCAAACAAAGCCCCATAACTATTCTTGCACAGATCTTGCTGTACAGAAGTAAAGTTGTGAAAAACCTCTGAAAGTATCTGGTGTGCTATTTGAAGATACTTCGACCCAAGAAAAACATGTGTAAATCGAACTGTTCTAACAGAAGAATAACCATTGTAGAACTCCTCGATATTAGAAGTAGAGTGCTCAGACTGCAATCCCTTCACCATACCTGCATCCTCTGATGAGAACTGAGTAACACATGAAGAATGTTGTACCTCATTATTTGGAACATTTGTTACATATTCAGCATCTCCCAGTATAGCTGGATCAACAGTGGAGAATCTATGCCTGGAGTGTTGGTCAAGAATGGTTGGTGAATGGTCCATAGAAGGTTGGGACATAGCAAGACTGAGTGACAGCTCCTTCCGATGGTTACTGTATGTGTATGGATCCATGTGGCAGTTGTTTGAATTCCAGTCAAACTTTGCACTTTCAACACCATAGTAACCAGAAGCTGCCATAAAAGCATTTGAAAAATTAGAAGCAACAGGCGCAACAACAGCTTTTAACTCCTCAAAAGGGGATCCTGAAGGAACGTGCATTGGAGACCCCAGGAAATGTCCCCGCAGCTCATCATTGCCTGTGAACACATTGAATTGAGATGGAACTGATATTGGAGCCCTTATGAATTGTTCCTGTATCTCAGCATTAGCAACAAAACCTTGGGGTGCAAATCTGTCCAATGGGATGTCCCTAGGAATTCCTGTGTTTGCATTGCCAACATAACCATGATCAGGCCTATGAAGGCCATCTACCACCTCATCTTGCATAATGGGATAGCCAACTGTTATGCAGCTTCTGCTGCTACTATCCATCAGATCAAGAGAATCAGGGAACATATGAGATACAGATGAGTCTATTCCTATGGAATTCACAGCAGAACAGGGGAGTGGAACACTGAAAATATCGTTGTCCATCATCATTAGTTTAACACAACTCCTTTATAGAATCAAATAAGGTAGAACAAACTAAAACTTTCAGAATCACAAATTTCTGTTCATAATCATTTTAGGTGGAATTTTCAGAATGAATTTACTAGAACTTTTCGGACACTGAAATTATAATTCCAGGAATATGCATCAGCCTGAGTCGAAGGCAAAAGAGCTCCAAATTGAAGTGGATCTGGTTACCTGCATTTATACAAATGAAAGGATAAATCAAAAATGGCATTCCACCATTACGTAACTGCTTTTGTAGGATTTGAACAGAACGTTTATCCACAAGCTAAATGGCAATGCAGAAACAATGTTAACTTCAAACACAGGAAGATAACGAAAATTATTTAATACATTGAAAGCATTCATAAATAAAAAAAAAACCAGAAATAAGCAACCACAAATGTTGCGGAAGCTTCCATAAAATTTGGGTAATTCAGAAAAAAGAATGGAATTTTCCAATCATGAAGCTACATCAACCATTAACACCAAAATCTCCAAACACATGTTTTGAAGTGCTAAATTTGGGAAAGCTTGAAGACCTATAGTAGCACAAGTTGATTAAAGTTTTTATGACCAGGGGAGCAACACCTTGTAAACAAAAACCATGATATGGAGACCAACAAAATCAAGAATGAAACCGAAATTTCAAAACGAAATAAATATATGGATGTGCTTCAAGATACAGAACTAGCCAGAAGAAAGAGTGCCAACTTTTGATGCTAGGAAAAGTCTCAACTTGTAACCAATCAAAATTCCCTCCTATCACTCCTTGGACTACCATCCCAACGAAAAGCACTTTAAAAATGAACCTGAGGCATCAAACACAAAATAAAGAACTCGAGTGACCTCGACAACGATTTCATTAGACAAACTGAATAGTCATTGGAATGCATAAATAAATAAAACGACATAGCCATGACCATGAAAAGCAAACTCGCACATTCCTCAAATTCATACTCAGCTGCAGAATCCCATGAGATCCTTCCAATCAAAACTTCAAAAAAGAAATGTACACCAGAAACACCAACAATCCCAATATGCAGAACTAACATCGACTTTTCATGAAAGTAACTCGAATTGGAACCATTAAAATAGACAAAAGAAAGGAAAAGAAACCCACCTTTAAAATCCACCAAAAAAGGAAATATTTTTCTTTGTTCCCCGTTCCTCCCACAATTCTGAAAAAATAAAAGGAGGCACGGAGATATATAATAAGAAGGGGGTCCTCTCCTCCTGACCCACATAACACAACCCCCTAAAATCCAATTTAGGCACAGTAGCACACTGGGTATGGCCCATCCATTTAAAGCTGAAAAAGAGAAAAACAAGAACAAAGAAACAAACAAAAGGATATGAATGAAGCCCATGCGCAGATAAAAGGCACCAAAACAAGATTTACCACTTTTTTCCCCAGTTTTCTCTTTTCTCTCTCTTTTCCTTGTTTCTCACTCTCTCTCTCTTTATCTCCATCATGGTGGTCCTTGAAAACCTGAGTAAGTTTAAATTTTGGGTACTGTTCCCTTCCTTTCTCCCCCTCATCTTCTCATGGTACTCTGAGATCATCATCACCAATATATCTGGAATCTCTCTGTTCACTCCCTGTTTTAGCAGCCATTGCAGTTCCATGCCAGAGTCTCTCAGTACTTTTATATGCATGCTCTCTCTCTCTTTCTCTCTCTCCCTTTTCCTTATTTGGAACAAGTATATTTTGAAAAAAAAAAAAAAAAACTTGGTCAAGCACATCTACATGATTCCAAAAGAAGACCGACTCTCTCTCTTATCTTTTTCTCTCTCTGTTCAAGCTCAGAAGAAATGATCATTCACGTCAGTGAAAAACCAGGGGCAGCTTCTGTTTATTGCCTAGAGTACCCTTTCTTTCACCGGAAAGTATCTTTCGTACCCTCTGTTCCCGTCTCCCTCTCTCTCTCTCTCTCTCTCTCTCCTGCTGTCGTAAGTCAGCAGCAGCACAGGCACGACCAGAAAACATTGATTCTGTAGAGGATCCGCTTCAGTAGATCATGGATCACATCACATGGAGCTCAAATTTCCCTCACAAGCGGCCGGACAGTCACCGGCAACAGATAAACACCCAACCAGGGACGCTCCCCTCCAATTTACTACCAACTTGCATTGCAGTTAATCCAGTTCTTTCACTCAGTAAGCTGTACAATGATATATAATAGTAAATTCCTAAGCCCAAATGTTGCTAACAACGCAAAATTGTGAGTTGGTAGAAGGAAGGAGGAAGTACTCCAGCTTAGTTGACGTCCAATCCGTTGTTGTTCTCTCGCTCCTACTTGTTCACTGCACAGTTTACAGTTGGAAAACCCGCAGCTCCTTTTCCAAAGTTTGCCTTCTCTTGGGATGCTTAATTTCCCGAACCCCATCGCCTGCTCAGAACATAAGGTTTTTTAAAGCGGTCGCTACCTTTCTTCTGTTTCACTTAACTGTCGCTTTTCACATCAGTGTTATTTACTGATAACTGTGATTTGGTGTTTAAACAATCACCTTTCTCCGTTGTCAATAAAGTTAATATATAATAATCTGAACAACAGCAATAATCAATCATGAGATGTTAACACAAACGCCAGAGTGAATGCCGTCAGGCGAATGATAATAAGGCTGAACTAACTGATAATAAACAAACCAAACCTACCAACAACAGTACCAACGCCACAACCAATTTCTCATCAAACATGCTTCATAATGGTTCTATGAATGATCTCCTTTTTACGCCGGAGATTGAACTCGCATATGATGTTGCAGTTCTTTCACATAGATCAACTATCCTCACCTTCTGTTTTTGTGTGCCAAAGGGCCACGACCCATCTTGATCTTTATTGATATACATTAATAGGTCTGTAACACATCGGGGAATCTTGGAACACATCATTAATATCTCATTTATAGAAGAATCATCTTTGTAGTTGGGAAAGTTTCTTCTCCCTTTTTAGTTGGTTCTATGAGTTTGGTGTGACATCTTGATGACACAAAATAAAAAAAAATGTTCGTGAGACAAAACTTGCTTACCACATGGTGTGAAACCAATGAATGTCATCAGCCTAGAAGGACTCGTGTTTGCATGCAAATATGGAGCATAAATTCATTGTCATTTTGCTAGATTAGCAAAACCTTGTTTCAAGAACACCATGTTTTAGTTCATCATTTGCATGTGTCCTTGAGATCCATGTTCAAATATATATATATATATATATATATATATATATATATATATATATATATATATATATATATATATATATATATATATATATATATATATAGAGAGAGAGAGAGAGAGAGAGAGAGAGAGAGAGAGAGAGAGAAGAGAGAGGATTGGTTGCACGCAAGACGTGCATGGGCATGTGGTGACTTGATGCAACAAATAGGCCACGTACAATAATGTTCAATGCTTAGTCCCATCATTTCTGTTACAACATGCAAGTGCCAGAGTCACCAGAACAGTGCACTGTCACCAAAAGCTTGCAGTTTTGATGTACCTATATCATGCTGAAACTCCAAACTATAAAGTTATGCTCATAGTTTGCCAAACTATGGGAAACCACCCCCAGGCTTTAGATCACTTGATCTAGAGAGAGAAAGAGATAGATAGGGAGAGCATGGTACACCTTCAGTATGTTAAAAGTTGGGAGGGATTAGGTGAAGCATGTAGGGGCAGCCACACTGTTTCATGCAAAGTTATCTGGTTCAATATTCCTTGCTTCTCTGCTTACTTTTCAAGTGATCGGGTCACACTTGGATCTGACCCGCATCCAATCCAACAGAGTTCAGATCATATATACTTGTCATGAATTTGCCAAATTTTGGATCTGGACACATGCAAGTACAGATGGGTCCAATCCAGTGGCTCATTTAGTGACCTACCATCATTCATTGCTTTACTTCAAAAGGCTCCCTTTTCCTCCTACTTGCCAAACCATGAACAGTGAGGGCTTTGGTGCCACTTGCAGTGGGCAATGGCTGATGCTCACATGAAGGAGGCTGTAGATCAAAGGGAATATGTTACAGTAGTCATGATATTCATCTTTTTGAACAGAGTTCTTCCTCCTTGTTTGTGTATATGTGTGTATGTGCTGATTATGCTCTTCTACTTTTGTGGGGAGGAAGACAGAGATGCTCTACCATTGAAGGCATCTTCATGGCATAGTTTCTTTTGAAAGTCAAGCTTGGGGAGTAGGCCTTAGATTCGAATCTAAGGCCCAAAACTATAGCCTCTTTTAGCACCATTATGTATCTTTCATGCATATGCTCTAAGTACCTAATGAATCTTTTATAGATCTGTTAGCCTTTTGAGTGGTAGGGGCGCAAACCAATTGAATTGAATATATACAGATGAACTAAAATACTTTTATCTCTCTTTTTTTTTCACTCTTTTTTAGTAGGAAAGCTGAAGTTAGGTAGACTTTGATAGGATTATTCCAGGTGATCTACACAGTTCCCATCATTATTTAACTTGAAGGACTTAATCAGTTCTCGAGTTAGGTCCCTAGGGTAACAACCCAACCTGCTCTTGGGCTCCTCGTTTGATCGATTTAACCTATTCTCAAACATCTGCCTCAAAAAGTATAGAAACTAATACTACTAGTCATTTAGCCAAGCTTGTCATAAACTCTCAGATATTTTTAAGTCTTCGATACACAACTAAACTTTCTCATAATAACATGTTACAGCCAGAGCAGTTATTATATTCGCCCCATTTGTGGTCATTTCAGATATTCAAAACCTAAATACAAGAGAAACTTGATGTTTTTTTTTATGTAAATACCATAATTAAAGAACTATGCTTTTTTTAATATGCCATGCTTACATAATGGATATGTTTCAGTTTTATTTGGATGAAACAACTAATTAATAACCATATATAGCAGAGTTTGTTGCATGTTTAATTGCATATTTCTCGGGTTTCATAAGACCAGGGTTCCTATCAAAACTAGGCAAAAAATGGATTTTGGCAAAACCTAAGAGGATAAGAACTTTAAATAGCTCACTCACATCTCATTTTTCAGTTGGTGGAGGGCTGAGAAAGAACGAAAACAATTGTTTATTCGAAAAAATATTTTAACTAAGTAAACTAGATTTTAATACTAAGAACTTGACTTGAAAAGTGGTTTTTCTCAATCAAGGCTTCATTTACAATAACAGACAATAGTCAAAACAATCTTACAGGATGAATCAGAACATGATCCCTGAGACAACCAAATAGAAGATTAATTAGGTAGTTGGTCTTTATTTCGAATTTCAATTTTTTGTACTTTAAAAGGAAGACAATTTGTTGTACTCTAAAAGGAAGACAGACACCAATGTACAAGTTGAAGAGTAAATCATACTGAAATACCAAAAATAGACCTAGTACTTTAGAGAAATAAGAAGAATGGTGGGGTTTCGGCTTTTAAGATGAAATACTCGTGTTGCTCACCTGAACCAGTCGATCAAACCATGTCTCCCATGATGATATTTAAAATCAAAAGTGTGTGACAAAGTCATATTATTTTCACAAAAATCGCAGTTTTGGTCGATAAAATCATATTATTTTCTGATATTTTAAAAAATTGGCCGATCTTGCAGATTTTTTGCGTGTATATTTATAATTGCAGCAACTTCCGCCGGTTCCAGCGCCTTACTGGGTCCAAATTTATCCCTTGGGATGCTATAAAGCACAAGGAAAGGGAGTTGCACCAGAGTTTCGGGTAAAAAACGAAAAAGTTACCAAAGTAAAAAAAAAAAAAAATCTGCTCGACTTTAAATGACTTAAAACTCCTTACCCGCTAGTGGTTAATATTAAGAACGTTACACGTACAATGACAATTTGCTTATTTACTGAATTACTGCCCGCAAAATGGGCAACCTGCGCCCTCATGGTTCGGTAAAAGTTTCAGAAATGAGTCAGTAAAAAACAGAGGAAATAATAATCATATCTCAGTGACTCGGTGATACGGATCGTCTCGGTTTCTTGATTCGGCTAATTGAGAAAAAAAATACAACGATTTACAGAAACACTCGGCCTTAGGAGCCTTAGGAGCTGCAAGTGTAACAATTTTGACATTTTTTAAATTAATCATTTGGCTACTAAATTATTTAACGAGAAAGATAATTAAATCATCTGATATTTTACATCGATCAATGCCGATACTACGTCACCTATTTTAATGGTATCATTTTTTTAAACATAAAAATCACTTTTTTTAATAAATCACAAAATTTTGGACCTTTTTACCCTCAACTTAACCATATAAAACGATTTTTTATAGCCACATTTAATGAAAATAACCCAAATAGTTTTCTGTCTTATAAAGAAAGCAAATTATAGGTGAAAGGGTAACCTTGTTTCAAGGGACGTGGCCGAGTCAAGGCTACAGTCCGATACGGTTTACGAGTCGTCCAACTTTGACCGTGGCCCGTGAAAGGGGGTGAGTGGACTAAATAAATGACCAAAATGCCCTCATCGGCCACAGGCTCGTACGGTAAAGGGCGACCGCTCGTGCATTCAGAAGGCACGCCCCCTCTGGTTGAGACTACAAAAGAAAAAGCAGATGACGCCAAAAAGAGGGGGAGGGCGGTGCATTGAAGAAATCGAGGGCATTTCTGTCATGGTCAGAAACTCAGGTACATTTTTGTACAGAAGCAAATCCCGCGTACCCAAATCGCTATTGCTTCCCTTGGTATTAGCGAGTGCCCAAAATGTCCCTACGTCTCCAGTGTGTGGACATAGGCCTTGGCCCTATGTTCAAACCTGACAGCCGGTGCTCAGACTAGGGACAATTCCGTCATCCTCCTGAGAAGGGCACTTTCGTCATCGTGACAGCATGTCCCGCTTCGGGGCGCGTTTGCCAGGGCGGGAGAGCCCGCAGACTGCATCACGCGGAGAGTATTTGGCCCTCGCTTTGTGCCCGATCTACGTTTCTGCCATCGATCGGTTTCTCAAAAAACTATTACTAACGTGCCACTGGGGACAGCTTGGTTCGACCCGCCCGAGCCAAGGGACTCAGGCATCTGACTCCGTCTGGGTTCGACACTGGGTGAGATCGTGTCCAGATCGTAAAAATCGGCTAACCTAGAAGGCAAATTAAATAGCCTTCTTAGTTGAGTCGGATCAAGATTTGGGAAAATAGTATGTTTTATTAATAAAACTTATTAACAATTTTTTTTTAAAATAAAGATCTTCTAAGCCATCTAATGTCACTGGCACGACTCAGTTGTTGGTCCGCGCCGCATTGGACTCGAAGGACAAGAGAACGAAAGGGGCCACTTAGCTCATTGGTTCAGTTATATGGAATGAGTGCGGAATGACCAAGCGAAGATTAGACTATGGTGCAGTCCATTACCTTCATGGCCCAAGAATTGAAGATGGGTCCGTTTGATGAAGGCTGGGTGTTGGGCGACCCAGCCCAGGTGGGTCATGTGGGACCCATCTGATCTAAGTGAACCACAGGCTGGAAGATGGATTGGGGCCCATCCTCATTCCTAGTGGAAGCTCAGTTGCCAAACTCCAATCATTGATACACTCCCCACTCATCAGAGCAAAAGTTAGAAAGTGGAAGAAGAGGCCATCCCACAAAATGTATGGGGATAGGGCTCTTTTTATATATATATATATATATATATATATATATATATATATATATATATATATATATATATATATATATATATAGAGAGAGAGAGAGAGAGAGAGAGAGAGAGAGAGAGAGAGAGAGGTTGCTGTTTTTTTAGTATGGGGAAATGGGCTATGGAAGCAGGGCCCCTCCTCATTCCCATATTATAAAAGAGGACAAATTAGAAGAACTGTGGAGAACTGTAATGAGGTCAGAACCATAATTGGCTGCATTTATTGGGAGACTCACTAACACCAAGAACTTATATTTGGAAAAGGGAGGTAATATATATATATATATATATATATATATATATATATATATATATATATATATATATATATATATATATATATATATATATATATAATGAGAATGCAAAAACAAAATTAAAATAAAATGCATAAGACAAGAGCACAATAAAACAAAATAAGAGGAGTGGAAAGAGGTTGGATCGACAGAGCGGCAAAGTCACCTAACAATAAACGAAAGATAGTGTCGTAGTCGAATAGTAAAGTGGACATCCACAAAAAAAGGGGCAAAAAAGGACAACAACAGGTTCATTTGGCATCCACAACAGTTTTCTTAATCTTAAGATTATTATGTCTTATGAGGGTGACAACAGTTAAAACCACATTTTACCCGCAATGGCGATAAATGTTACAGTGTCAATAGCATCAAGATAACATCCTCCAAGAATCAAACTAAGGATTACATGCCACCCAACCCAACCTGTTGCGCTATTCATTGGTAAAAAAAGAGAAAAAGAAAGATAAATTGCAACTTGCATTAGGGATGTGAACAAAATCTAGAGAACAAAACTTGTGCTTAGAGTATGCTTTCAAATGGTTGCAGATACCAAGATGGGATTGGAACCAAGAATGGAACGCTGTGCCGGGCGCTGAAAAGCACAAAAAAAGAAGGCATATCCTTTGGCGATTGTAGGATCATGGGGAACGTGTATATGCTGATACTGGGAGAAAGCAGTTGCAGAGATGAATAAAAAAATGAGAGGTCTCAAAGCAACTTTTGTCCAAAAAGCTTCCTAATCACCTGCAAAATGAGAACTCCTTGAATGAAATCTTGAAAAGTTAGGATTATGCATGTTGAGAACAACATGTTTTAACTTCTTCCCCCGCAATTTTGATAAAGCAATAGTCGTTCACTCGTAAATCAATTTTATAAGTCGTTCATTGTTTTTATAAGTAAACGTGAAAAGCGTAAAGTTGTAACAGATTCTAGCACCGGGCCCTAGGCTTTTGTTTTTAATGGCTTTAAAAGCGCAGTGCGTGTTTTATTTACCTCATGGCTCACTCCCCAGTACAATATTATGCCTAGAGATGGAGATATTGAATGTGTGATGGTTAGTTAAATTATTTAAGTTACAATGGTAAGTGTGACACTCGAGTTGACATATATACTCAAAAGTAGAAAATAAGTAAGAAGTTTAATAAGATTATCTCTTTTTAAGAGTTTTATGTTGAAAAAGAAAATAGTTTATGCTAAGTAAACATTAGCCATAATATCCTATTAAAGAGTATCTTACCAGCGAGGGCAGAATCGATTGCCCATTTCTGTAATCTATTAGAAACAGTTTTTGTCATTATCTAGAAAACAGCAAAAATAAATGTTCCTTTCTCGGTTCTGTTTCTTTTGGAAAGGAATTATTATTGGGTATATTAAGTGGGGGAAAAAAAATACATGCATCATCTGCAGGTGGATTGAAGAGCCCACCAACCACTCACTGTTCTTACAAAAGAACTGTACTTACAGCAGAACAGTATTCTCGGTTGAACCAATTAAAGTCTCTTTTGTCAAGGTCGTAATCTCGCTCAGAGCGCTCATGTTCTAAGCAAGAGAATGACACCAACAAAATACAAACTTTCACAAAATCACAGGCTATAATGTAATAGATTGGCGTCTTTCTTGATTATCAAAGAAGATCAGAAGAAGTTGACATTGCTTCGAGTTTTTCCTCTTGTTTTTTCTGTTGGGGAGTGGGGAAATCGATTCTCTGTCAAATTTCTGATCTCACGGGCGGTTAGGGGAAGGAGGAGGAACCTCCCAAGTTGCTTTTCCCTCTGCTGCTGCATCTGCAGCTGCTCTGCAACTTGTTTGTGGCTCCAACTTCGTCCTTTCCCCCCTTTTGTTTTCACTCACCTCTCTCCTCTGCCCTCTCTGTCACACTGCTTGCTTGGAACACGTATCCTTCTTCTCTCCCCACCATTTTGTTTTCAGAATCGTCCTCTCTCTCTCTCTCTCTCTCTCTTCCTCTATCTGGGCAAGTTCAGATTTTCTAGTCAGAAGATAATTTCGAAAATTTGTATTCCTTGAAAAGACGATTTCGTATTCAACCGAGAAGTTTGATGAGCACTTCTGTTTCTGTAGTCTTCCAGTTTTGAACCAACAGTTTTTCTGACACTTAAGTAAATCTTACAGTGTGTCCCTTAAGCACATCTCTGCACACACACACACACACCAGCACTTCTGTTTCTCTTGTCTTCCAGTTCTGAACCAACAGTTTTCTGAAACATGAGTAAATCTTACGGTGTCTGCCTTCAGCACATCTCTGCATATACACAATATATATATATATATTAACAGGTTACTATAGCTTTGATGGTGTATATATATATATATACATATATAAACAAGTTTCTATCACTTGATGGTATTTTCAAACTTGTGATAATAATAGAAAGCAGAGGAGATGGTTCACGATTCACGGAAAGTTTGGCGTGTTGAAGCCAGTCTGCAAGAGCAGAGTGTGTCCAAATGTACCTAAAAATTTGTCGGTGCTTGTTTAGCCATGACATGTCCGGAAGTATCCAAAGGTAGGTAGCTTCTTTTCTTTTCATTTTTCCTTTTCTCTTTCTCTCTCTAATTAACAAGAACAGGTGTATTAAAATATCATTCATGGTACACTTTCTTAACTTATTTAGTCCTTTTTAAGTGTTTTTTTCTTTCATAGAGAAAAGTGTATCAATTTTACAGTGATTCTTGGGAGGACAAAATGTCTGGTTGTTGCAGCAAGCATCTGCATGAATGTACCGCCAGGGCTTCTCGTTTGGAAATTTTTTATTTATGACTCACATTTTGCTGATATTTTTCAATATACCCCTCGCTTGTGTGGTTTCTCTTGTTAGCTGCTCATGTTTATGACAAATACTGAAAAAGTTTGAAAAACCGTAGTGAAGGAGTCTGATACGGGCTAGCCTAGGAACTCGTCAAGAGACGAGGCCGTCGATGCCGAGAGGCGACGAGCCACCCCAGCCAAGCACCGAGGCAGTGGGGAGACTCGTCCCTTGCTGCCCAAAGGCTGTGCGAGGCTAGTAGAGGAGACGGTCACTCCGGGCGCATCGCATTCCACCACGCTGGAGTCCCTGTCAGGATAGGCTCTTAATTTGACAGTACAAATAAAACTCAGGGTGGAGATTAAATCAAAAGCTTAAGGCCCATATTTGTAATTAAAAAACAAAAGTTGCTCCCCCCAATGAAAGGGAATCCCTACTATTCGAGAAGCATAAGCCACTTTCTTTTTCCATTATTTCAAAGTATAGATCTAATTGTCTTATTGTACACCTTCAACTCAAGTGTTGCCTCACTGTTTGTAGTTTAAAAGAGTAGCACCCACGAGAATTAAACTAAGGATGCTTAGACAACTGCTACTTAAGCTGACCAGCTATGCTACGTTTGTCAAGTCATCCTTCAATTCGAATGTCGATCATTAAAGAATATGATAAACAATCTCTTCTAATACAAGACTTAAAATATCAAGAAAATTTTTATCATTTTCTAGATACAAAAAAAAAACAGAAGAGAGAGAAGCAGCCCAATCAGTTCATATCATCTGAAGAACTCAAAAGGATGGGTTGTGGAAACCAATACTAACAACACTGCCATATACTTACCTAGAGAACTAAGAACTAGCACCGGTTCATGATCAAATATATCGTATACTGTAACAACCCAGTGCATTCTCATTCTGGCTCAAGCCCGGTTCAAGAGAACCCATCTCGTTCCTTAGCAGTTTCGAATTCAGTTAAAAAAATACTAGAAATATTAATTGCAACTAACCATTTAACAACCTGCCCTTAAATATCGCTCACATTTTTTAATATAAGAATAAACTTCTTGAACTGGGATGTTACATATACATTTCATGCTTTGTGATTTCTTATCGTCATTCAATATTGAAAAATGTTTCAAATTCCCCACGACGTGACAATACTAAACAACCAGACAGCCGAACGTCTTTGAAGATCTTAATCTAACAATGGGCTGCACATGCACATGCATTCTCGATTATTGTCTCCAATGCTTCAATTTGCTTCCGCCATGTGACATGCTTTACTCCACGTACCAGAGACACATGCTCTTGGTTCGACATCTTCATGTCTAGACAAAAGTGTTAGGCAAAATCTTTCGCCTCATTGTCCACAGCTTCACTACTTTAGGCAACTCTACTCCCCTACGAATAAAGGACACAGACAAGGATGTCCCCCAAACTTGGCGGTTTATAATGATCCACCTTAAGGTTATCTTGGTGATCAGATGATCATCCAGTACGTTCTATGATCTCCACTTCCATTACATATTTGTGAACCTCTCAAGGATTTGGAAACTAGACATCAATCCACTTGCAACTTAGCTCAAGTTTTGGCTTCAAAAGTGTTTGCTCAAACTACTAGGGGTTTCTAACGAGGCAGACCTCTAACTCGATGCTCCTGAGCTATGTCAATGTATCTTAAGGTGGTGGGATGCAACATCTAAGTTGAAGAGTGCACTGCTTCCATTACTGACGATGATGCAGCCTAAGACCCCAGCGGCAGGGGAAATGGAGAGGTCTTCGACCCTAGTTTTGCATGGTGGGCTTAACCTCTCGCTCACCTGGAACTAATGACATATATATAGTTAATTAACTTTAATTTATCTAGCTTATAATGTATATATCTAGATTCATATAATTCAAGCAATGGGGGTAGTTCAAATCTTAAAACTTAGAGCTTTGGGAGAGCTGCATTTGATAACAAGAACGATGTGTGTCTGGAAAACACAAGATTCTTGTTTCATGAAACATGGTTTATTGTTTTCAGATGCAACAATAAAACGCTTAGCATAATCACCCCATGCTTCATTGGACAAGAACGTGGTGTTCTTGAACTTTGTGTTTTAAAACCGTGTGTTCTAAGAACACAATGTTTTCTTGTTAATTAATGCAACTATTTGTTCTAAAACAAGTCAGATTTATACTTAGGTTCTTGTATAGATGCAAGAGCCCAACAGGCCAACAAATTATAGTTTCTTTGTCCGCAGGCGAAGTTACTCAGAATTTTCACAGAAGAAGAAATTTTCAGAGTCCTCTGATTGGTTCAATTGGTGCAGTCCGCATTGATTTCTATGTATATTAATGTGGTCTTCTTCTTCCGTCTTTTCTTCTTGTACCTTTTAATTCTGTAAGAGATGGAACATGCCAAGTTGCTCAGACTTCATATTTATTGAAGCTAACGCTCTGTTTTGCAGAAGCTCCATTAAAGGAAAACACTGTTGTGCAACCAGGCCATATGTCACCATGAACAGTGACAAGTTCGTCAGGATGTAGCAGCCTGGACGTCTCAAAAAATAAATCAATTTACAAAATGATCAAATCAAATGACAAAAAGGAATTTGACTCGAGAATTCCACAAAAGTCGTCACAAAATTTCACTTCAGATTGTTCTATCTTTACGAGCTTCTTCTACTCTTCTTCCTCTTTTTTTCTTCATCCTTTCTTCTTTTTCTGTTTTGACAGCACAGAAAGAACCAAAGCCTGACAACAGAATGGTGCATGATAGATTGACCTTTAAAGATGACAAATCTTTGAAGCAACTGCATGTGCAAGAGTCAGCATAAAAACAAAGCTTTTCCAAAACTATTTTTGATGTGAAAACCGGGCATTTAATTCGGTTTAGTCGTCTAGCTTCAAGATTGTAAACTTATAGCTGCAGAAGAGGCCAAACTCATCAAGGGAAGTGCAGGAGCTGCATCAAATCTCAGCACTTCTCTCTTTTTGTTTCTTCACTAGTCTGCCTAGGAATGGATTGAGGATCTAAACTTTCACATTGGCCATATTCTTCCATAGATGTGAAATTTGGGCAGCCATTATCTGCCAAGGACATTTGGTACTTGCTTTGGAATTGCAATAATCGACAGAAACTTGTGGGGTTTGGAACTTCTGATGATCTACAATCAGGAACGTAGGTTTTTATTCAAATGGCTGATAAGTTGGAGCATGTGTTATCAAAAGAGGCTCTGCAGCTGTCCACGTTTGAGTAGAAAAAGGTGAAGGCTTATGATCATAAGCCTCATTAAAAGATTGAGGAAATGAATTCTTCACCTTTTATAACATGACGGTCTTATATTATATAGAAAAACTTCTGTAAAAAGAGTTAGTTCAGCAACAGTGTTTGATTTATCACATTATTTCTGGTCTTTGTAAGGAACCATCCCACAGCAAGCGTGCTGTTCATGGTACAATCCAATTCCAGCAGATGCCAAAGAAGGCTGCAGCATCATATGCAAGTGCTCTCCAATTGCACTAGCAGTAGAGAAGGGGAAGACTGAAACATTGCAATCAGCAACAAGATGCCTGCAATGGAAGCTTGCCGCCTGCTCACCATTCTACCTGACCATGAGCACAAAAAGCAATGGAAACACATCACCAACAACTGGCAGGCGGCAGCCATTAAAGAACACTAAGCTTTGCAAGTCCTCCAGGGAGGCTTGTAGTTTTTTTGTTTACCTTTTCTTCATTTTAGGCGTTTTTTCACATTTTTTTTATATCAAATTGCTTGTTTCTATTTTCTAAATTTTGTTTGTTACTACCTGGACATTATAGCTTTTCAATGCAAAGTTAAGTGGGCTCAATTTGGACCAGCACCTTCCTAGCTAGGCATGGTACAAACCTGCCTGGACATTGGACATTGGAGATTATACATATTTACCTACCACTACCATACAAGCTAGCCAATAACAAAGGGCATTAGCTCTGAGGGACATAATGTAGCTGATCGGATTGGTGGACCAGTAAAAGTATGTTCATTAGATTGATTTTCATGAACACTATTTCTATATCCAGTTGATGGGTGTATTGCTCTCCACTTAGGTCTTGAAGCAGCTTTAGACTCTTAGGGTAAGGAAAAGCTTAAGGAGCTTCAATCTCTTCAAAGTATCATTCACCTCCCCGCTTCTTCTAAGACGACATTTGATGAACCTTACTGTGGCGGAGCTAGACCATGTGGGCTCGTGTGTGCAATTGTCCACATAAACCTACATGTTTTAGCTTGTTGACATAATGGTGCTCCATCAATCAAGGGTTTTTTTTTTTTGAAAAAAAATCTAAAATTAAGTCACTTTTATCTTGGTAATCCCCAGCCAAAAAATTTCTGGCTCTAATACTTGCACCTTGACTTTGCATGGCAAGTAGAAGAGATCCCCTTGCCCATTTTGTGTGGTGAGTCAACTTATACACACAAAATGTGAGATAGTGGGCCGGTCACTGAATCCATTGAGGAAAACATTTTTGGTCTCTATCGACCCCTTCAAGGGCATCTGACATGGAACAAAATGTGTCAAGTGATTTGAAATCCTTAGGATATTAGATCCATGTAGCTTAGATTTAAAATTCATGGTACTGTTTAAACTGAGGATCTCTCAAAACACGCCTTTTTATGCAGTCACTCTAATGTTCTCAGAGTCCGAACACGATGGTAGAACAATGAGAGGAACACATAGAATGCATGCATGGACGCAATCAGACACAAGAGATTGTGCCTGCACACACACACACTCTCTCTCTTTTATACTTGTCTACTGGTGCACTTTCACATATTCAAGTGCCTTCTTCGCTCTCTTGCTATGCTACATGGCATTAATCTTCACCATACCCTAACATGTATTTTTTTCTTGTTCAAGTAGGTATCCGACTTTTCATTATTCATATAATATAGCACAAATTTTGCAAATTTCTCAAGTAATAACATGGGTGGAGGAAAGGGGGCCGACTGAAAATTTTAAATTTTACAGGTTGAATTTTTGAAATTTTTTAGTTGAGCCTCAAAATTTTGAAAAATTAAGGGTTGGCCCCCATTAAAATTATCGAAAAATTTTTATTTAACGGTCATAGACTATTCGCAGAAGTGTTCTTAGAGGAAAATAAAGTTTGTAATTCTCTGTTGCAATTCTTTTGGATGAGAAATTCCCAGTGGTGTGCTTTCGCCATTGTCCATGCGAAGTAGATGTAAAGAAATGCAACAAAGCTCAAGAAATGTGCCAAAGAAAGAAAGCAAAAACTGAGCCAATATATAGTAAATATCGGATAACAAATCGAATAGGATAAGACAAATTTGCCTTCCAAGTAAGATGTGATTCGATTTGTCTCTCTCTGTGTGTGCATGTGCATGCATGCACGGCATGCGGTACGGATTTTTATTATTTTTTGTATAAATTATTCATTATTCATATGGTAGTGCAGCTATGGTTTCAACTAGTTATGACTAAGCTCTTGTCTACATATCTTGTATATGCCAGTAAGATGGTATATGAAACCATACACGACAAACAAATCTAAATGCATTATTTTGGACGACTTGTGAAGGAATTCAGTTGCTGATGATAATTAATGGCAAAGATATAATGATGATATGGTAATCTTTTACACATACAATAATTTGGGATCTTGCAACTAAAGTTGCGGTGACCAATTCAAAGCATCGACAACAACATGTAAATCAATTTTTCATATATATATATATGAGCCACGAATTGTGGTTCCTCCACTGGCGCTAGGTGTGTGGCTTCCAATCGTATAGAATTGATTTCATGCTGTAAGTGTGTGGCATAATTTGCTCGATCGTTTTGTGGATTTCATGCTGTAAGTGTGTGGCATAATTTGCACGATCTTTTTGTGGATGAAACCGCACAAAACTATCCTTTCAACTATGTCACTATATTGCAGGGTGCAGATGCGGGTGTCGGAACAGCACATCTCAAAAAATTTAGGTGTGGCGATGCAGCGAGACTATTTTATTTTTTTAATTTATTATATATATAACAGAATAAACATATTATTACAATTTAGTTATTAATGTATATAACGTACTTGAATAATTGTATTGCATAGAAAAATATCAAAACAACATATATGATATAAGTAATCTAGTAACATGACATTCTAACTAGGCTTGGGTGTGAGTCGGAGCCGCACCCATGTCCGGTGCACACCCGACTTGATGCGGACTCAGGTGCGGCAATAAAATAAAAGAGTCTGGTGACTTAGCCTTTCAATGTTACAGGGACAAAAATTTTGGAAAGATCCAAGAGAGAGCACAAATTCGACTGTCGGCTGAAAAAAAAAAGGCTTTGTTTGAGTAACCGTGAACAACACAGCTCCCTACCCAGGTTTCGAAGCAGCCTTGAATTTCGAAGGCAAGGGGAAAGGAGAAGGAGTTCGGCCTCTTCACTTCCCAACTTACAGTTGCCAACAAAGGGAATCCTCAAATCGCCTTCTCTAGGGTAATAAATTTATATTAGTTGCATGATATCAATATGGGGTTTGCCATTGTTGTTTACTCAATCTTGAAAATAGTGGACCTGGTACCATGGGCGGAGCCAAGGTAGGGCGCATGGGCCCTATCTTAACCTCAATTTTTTTTTAAAATTTACATGTGAATTTTAAAAAATCTCGAAAGACTAAAGACTAATGATTAATTGGATTAGATTCATGAAACATTAAAGTCGAACAACCCCGAAAAATCGCTTTCCAGGGTTGCCAATTTGATATATGTAGTGATCAAAAGACTCCAACGGATCCGTTGATCTGGGTATGGGTCTCCTACATCATGACAGATAATCTCAAGTCACCAGTGAGATGCTCAGGCCACTGTCCTGGACAAATGTAGATAAAAGGACATAGGAAGCATGGAGAATATATTCAGAACTCTTATCTCTAATCCAATCGCCCAACTACACTTATCTTTCCTTCAAATTTTTTACACCAGTTCAGCTCGGGAAACGATAAGGACAAATAAAAGGTCAAGAACCACAGACCCAATTTGAGTTTGTTGGTAGCATCCCCATGGTCTTTGTCTCTTTGTCCAGCTCAAAGTGAAATTTTAATCGATGAACAGTTGATTTTTCAAGCGGCGAATTCTTACATAAAACGATTTGATGTGATATAAATCTAGCTTTTTGCTGAACATGCTTTCACAGAAGAGGTAGTATGAGCATAGAGCAGGGCATTTCATCTTCCTTGGTTAAGGGTCCAACTGTTGAAAATCGCTTGCGTCTTCAAATGAACTTAAATGAGTTTGAATCACAGAGTTCAAACTTCAAACTACAAGGATAAATCTCCAACTTTAGCTGCAGCTTGAATCGAAGTTTGAGAACCTCACAACTGAAGGATCTCTTTAGTTTATCAGATAAAATCTGAGGCTACATGATATCCGATCCCCGCTGGTGTTTTTTTGCCAAATTGATCTCACTTGAGGTCCCCAGTGAGGATCTTCTGTTAGATAAGATTAGAGGCTAACGAGTGCCCCACTTGTCTCCTCAAAATGGGCCGGAAAACGTCCTCTGCTGATGCCACCTGTCTGGTAATGCCTCAGCTGCAACATTCAGCAACTAAAGAGAGGATAAATCCCAACAACTTGGTCATATGCCATGGCTCAATTGCTGAATTCTTGCATTGGTAACTATGAAACTCAGTCCTCTGAAACCAACAGGTGAAACAGGTTTGTTTATTTATTTTTCTATTCAGTACCATTATGGCAAATGTACAACATTTAGAGGCTTTTTGGCAATAGGGACAAAGTGTTACAGTTCTAAGTATCGCCACTCTGAATTGGGTAGGTTCATGAAACACTTTTTACCATGGATCTGCTCCAATTTTTTGGGCAGATATGTAGAACAATGACATCTTGTTACTATTGCCAAACTGGCTCCTAAGAACTATCAGTAAAACATTCATGGCAGCTCTGTAATCATCCTTGTCATTTAGTTGACCCTGAAGGCACTAAGAGTCTAAGAAGTGCGTTTGTAGATTCATCCTACCATTAGGCAATTTTTTATGCAAAAACATCAGCTCTCTTTCTTGTTCAACACTCGACAGAGAAAACCTGTAGCACCAATTACATTATTTTTCTCTGCATTTTCTCTGCAGCAACTAGGTAGAGGATAAATTCCAACACTTGGTCATAGGGCATGGCTCAAGCTGAATCGTATTGGTAACTGTGAAGCTCAATCCTTTGAAAACAACAGGTGGAACAGGTTTTGTTTATTTATTTATAGTTCTTTTCGGTAGCATTTTGGCAAACGCGTAACATTCAATGACCACCAGTAAAGCATTCATGGCGGCTCTGTAATCGTCCTTGTTATTTAACTGATTCTGAAGGCACTAAGAAGTGCGGATGGAGATTTAGGTCATGCAACAATATCAGTTTCTTATCGCACACTCGACAGAGAAAACATGTAGCACCAGTTAGATTTTTTTCTCTGCAGCAACTTTCAGCAACTAGCTAGAGGATAAATTCCAACACTTGGTCATAGGCCGTGGCTCAATTGTTGAATTTCATTGGTAACTATGAAACTCAATCCTTTGAAAACATCAGGTGGAATAGGTCTACTTATTTATATTTCTTATTGATACCAGTATGGCAACTGCGCAACATTTAAGGACCATCAGTAAACCAGTCATGGCAGCTCTGTAATCGTCCTTGTCATTTAACGGAATTTAGCTGACACTGAAGGCACTAAGAAGTGCGGATGGAGATTCATCCCACCATTAGGCAATTTTTTATGGAAAAACATCAGCTCTCTTTCTTTTCAACACTCAACAGAGAAAACCTGTAGCACCAGTCACATATTTTTTTTCCTCGACACTTTTCATAATATGGTAAGCCAAATATCACATCACCAAACTATTCGTTTTGGTGCACCCATAACTAAAACTAGAGAGAAACTACATATTCCGAACCTCAAACCCTAGACTCCATCCTAAGATTTTCCCACAGATGGAGAATCAGAAACAGAAACAAATCCAAGTATAAGTGAAGATAAGGAAGATCTCACTGTTGAACAGAGAGATGACGAAGAACAAGAGGTTCACTGTGAGGGGGGAGAGCAGACTGTGACTTGCAGTCTGCTGCAACCAAATGTGATGAATTAGTGTTAATCAACTGGATCAGTGTTTCTTCGAGCTCAGCTGCATTGGACCAAGGATGGACCTCCGCTCTAAGGAGCAGGGGATTGTTCTGAATGTGGTGCCAAAGAGGGTAGTCCTTCCTGGGCATCACCTTGTCGCCATCGCCGAGCTTGAGACTTGGGCAGTAGTCGCCACTGCCGTCGCCAAGATATATGAATCTTTTTGCTGCAGTCGAGTCTTTCGTGACAGATGCTCGGATTCGATCAATGATCAGACCCTGTTTCAGAGACATGAAAATTCAGAAGCAGAAATAGCACTCTGACCACCAATTCAACAACTTATCAACTCAATCCATGGCACAACGCCTTTCTCTAGACTGAATCTGAAACTCTTTACTAATCATCAAGATCTAACAATTGACAAACTCTGCTGACTCTGGTTACCTTGCACATGTTAGGAGGGCATAGCGCACACCCATGAGGTGAAACGTGGAAGTTATGGTAAGGAACAATCCTGAGCCTGCCGCTATCGTCGACATAACCAGGATTGGTGTTAATCTCCGAGAAGTATTCAAGCAAGCCATGGTGTTTGAGAATTGTCTCGATGTAGAACGTATTTGCATCACTGAGGACCCTCAAGTCGCAACTGCAATTGTACAGAACAGAACAAAGAAAATTTAGCAGTGCAGGCAACATACTAAATCCAGCTCTTCATGAAATAAACAAAACCCAATGAATTTACGTTCTGTACAGTAGAAATCCACGATCTAGATTGAAGAATTGTTTGTGGATTTCGCGAATAAATACAATTTTATGGAAACCATATCCATCTTTTCAGGAAAACCATCTGAATGTTTCGCAATACCCAAATGATATATTCAAGCTATTTTACTTTCAGAAGATTCTTTGCTTCAATGATCAAAAAATCCGTTTCTGTCAATTTAGTTTAGAGTGCTAGCAGTATTAGATCATCGACTTACACTGGAACCAACTGTCAAGAAAATTGTGTAAAACTTATATAATCACAAATTCATAGTTGGAGCATATTATCATGGCAATATGGCAGCAAACTCTAGATTTTTCCAATTAAAAAGTGACTGGGATTTCATCCGCTCTTGTTTCAGTTCAGTATCCGACCATGGATTTCTTGGTGTACCTTCGTTCATGCTTCAAGCATGTAATAGGTGAAATTAAAGGAAAACAGGGTACCCACCCTAAAGAGTAGGCTGATTTTATGGCGGAAACACTCTGGGGAGGCAATGGAGCGGTTTTTAAGCACTCAGCAATATCCTCGATCGTCTTCCCTTGTTCATGAAGCTCCCCCATCAACTTGTCCTGCAGCCCACAAAATAATCATAAGTAATAATAAAAAAAGCTTTTTCTATTCGACTCTCTATATATATATGTATTACATGCAAGACGTCCGTGGAACCCTCTTAACTTTGCGGAAGATGACATTGGCCATGGAGACTATGAAACTCAAAATCACTTGAAAGAGAGAAAGATAGAGAGAAGAAAGCGTCAAACAAACGAGAAAAAGAACAAAAAAAACTCCGACGAACCAGTCGTAAGGAAACAAAGGGAAGAAGCAAAGAAAAAAAAGGGGGCTAACCATCATGGAGTTCCAGGGCATGGTGTGGAGCAGCTCCTCGAACCGAGCGGTGATCCCGAGCCCATCCACGACCCAGTTGTCGCTGTCCACGTCTATGATGGTCTTGTCGAAGTCGAAGACCACCACGGTTCCGGCCATCGGAAACACCAGAAACGCTTGATTCACCCTCCTTAACAGAACCTCTACAGAGGAAGCACTCTGCCGGAGATTAGGAGCGGTTCTCCGGCGACTCACTTCTACCTCAAGTACCTCTCTACGTGTATGAGTCTCGCCGTGAAAAACCATGAGGGGGGGCCGCAGCCATTTATAGGGCCCGTCGGAGGGTGGCTCGGCCCCACCCGCCTCTCTCTCTCTAGCGGATTCCTGGCTAAGATCGCACCCACCTTCGTCCGAGGCGGGCGGTTGCAAGAATATTCGCGGTCCAGATGCTTGGATGTGCCACGTGGCAAAATCGTGGTGGAATATTCCCATTCGGTGCAGTCCGCATTCGAGGCTTGAGTTCCACCGGCGGCCATTCTCCCGTGAGAACGGGGAAGAAAGGCGGCTCTCTGTCGCGCCTCCGCGTCGAGCCATTTTTACCAAACTCGTGCCGTCTCGGATAGGTTCACTCGGGTCTAGTAAATCGGATATCGTTATTAATCGAATTTGGGATTCCAAATGTAAGATTCGGGAATCGGGTCTCCAATTCGATCCTGAAACCCGATTTCTCGGGCATATTAAGCTAACCGGACTCGGCTCCGATTCGGTAAAAGCTGAACCGCCCTTTTCCCCTTGACTTCACTGTTCCACGTTTGTGGGCTTCCTTATCCAATTCCTTCGTGTACTTGTAGAAAACAATTTAGAACTCTTTATGAATCCTAACAAGACAGTAAAAGCAACTAACTTCTTATCAAAGGTAAAATAGAATTTTTACTGTACTTTGATATTTTTAGTTCTTTAAAGTGTTTTATAGAGTTAAACAGTTGTAAATGCAATCAAACTTTAGGTGTTATTTGTCATGCAGGTTTCAAGGGGCATAGCGTAGCTGGTCGAGGTAGGGTCTTGTATTAAGGTAGGTCTCTAGTTTGATTTCTGTGGGCACTATGTTCATGTGTCTTAAGGCGGTAGAGCGCGACATACAAGTTGAAAGATGCACCGTCGCTGACACCGACGCAGCTCATGACTCCGAAGACAAGAGGAATAGAGAGACATTAATACCGCTCGCTCACCCAGACATCTACGTGCAAATGTATTCAAAACCTAATAGGGAAATGTGAAGGGGGAGCGGGTATGTTAATCTGCTAAAGAAAGGCACTTAAAACTTGTAAGCATTTAAACCAACGCCTGATAATGTTAGAAGGTCATCCGATAAGGACATGAAACTCATCTTTCGGTCGACACCCTTTTTTTTTTTTGTGGTTTATCATATTCATTTGAAGTAAAAGATATATATGAATCCAGTGATCGAAGCTTAACCGAGTCGTGCTCGAGCTCGCTTCGTAAAGCTTGACTCTAGCTAGAGTCAAACTGAGCCAACCAATATATGACTCCAGCCGAGCTTGAGCGCGGCTCGGTTGTTGTACATTCCTAAGAAGGATGGATGCAGGAATGTCATGAATTTTTAAAAGGAAAAATAAATTTAAATTATCGAAATTATTTGTTTAAAGAAACGGCTCAAGCTTAATAAAAATTATCCAACTCTAATATTGACAAATCTTATCGACGAGCCCGAAACGATGTGATCCCTTTGGTTCAGGGCATTCCTTGCCAACTTAGAGGAGGAATTCTAATTTATAAATTATAAAATAATAAAATTTATAAATTATAAAATTATCCAAACAAACAAACCAGGTTTTCACAAAATCCTAGTTTTAAGGGAGTGACATCCAAACGCCCCCTAAGTGTTTTGGGATAAATTTATAATCTCTTAGATTTGCCCAAACTCTTGTACCATAACTTATGGTTGTCTCTGAAAATTGTTTTGTCCGACGAACAACAATTGAAACTTGCATTTCGCGTTTGGATGACACCTCAAAAGTCTAGTCCTGTGAAAAGTTGGTTATTTGGAAATCAAGTTTTCCAATGAACTCTTGAAAACAAATGTTTGAGTTTGGGTAACATTACGGAAGTTACGAAACACTTAAATGAGCATATGTGATAGTTGGCAAACTCGCCGGGCTGGCTCAGAAAGTACCTGAGTCATCTCAGGCCACTAAAAAAACCAGTCACTAGTCAAGGTCGGCCCTACTCACCCTGTTCTATTAAGTTGTAGTAATTTACATTATGGTTATTTTAAAACTTGACAAGTAAACTCACCGATCGGATGACCTGGTCATTGAAGTCCGAGTCACGGGTTTGCCAACTATGCATGTGATTCACTTTTACTTTGTTGGTGGATAATCAAAGAAAGGAAACAGAACTAAAATGATCTGTGAAGTGAATAATTGATAGGATTAATCGTTCTCGCACCCAACCTACTAGAAGATAGATCTCCAGTCGGCGGCACCTCACCATAGTGCTTTCAATTTAAACCTAAAGCAGTTTTCGCTTAAAAGCACGGAGAGTTGAGTCAGTGCTTTTCAAGGCAAAGTGAGATGGCGACGCCATTGTAGTGCTTCTTCTTTTATCTGTTTGCTTCTCTTTTGAAAAAGTGAAGTGTTGGGGATGAACTCATTTCACACTAGGCCGCGTTCACCACACTTGATGATGTCGAGAGAAGATACAGCGAAACAAGTGCTGGGCGACGTCGAGATTGGGTGGGAAAGGGGGCATGGGGTTTGGAGAAGGATATATATATATATATATATATATATATATATATATATATATATATATATATATATATATATATATATATATATATATATATATATATATATATATATATAGAGAGAGAGAGAGAAAGAGAGAGAGAGAGTTAAAGACCTGAAAATCTCAGGAAAATCTAAGAAATAAATTTGGAAATTTTTTAGAAATAAATAATTCTAAAAGTTGAGAAAAAGTAAAATAAATGAAAAAAAATAGCCTCATAAAATGGTATCTTAATAAAGATAGAGTTTTAAACTTTAAAGTAAAAATAACATACAAAATAATGAGAAAATGTGAGATAAATATAAAAATAAGTTTTAAGCTTTTCTAAAATGTTTACTAATGCTCTTTCATTATAAGTCTTATCCCTGACTTAAGTCGTTGGTCGCAGTCCACCATGAGTCGGGTACCCAACTACTCATCGAGTATTCGGCCTGTTGCCAACGGTTAGTTAAAAGAGAGATTTGGCATTTACGTATGAAAGAGATTTTGAAACATAGTCACAAATAACGTCTCCAAGTTTTAAATGGTGAGGTTTGCTCGTTGCCAACGGTTAGCTAAAAGAGAGATTTGGCATTCATGTATGGAAGAGATTTTGAAATTTGTCCTGATCGAGTGATGAAGGCCATTCTTTTGTGGATAAAAACCAGAATTTTCAGTCCTTTTTGACAGGCCTCATGTAGACCAGATTGAACAATCGAGGTCGCACCTAGTTGGAGAGGTGGTGATTTTGGTTGTGCTGTGATTTTGTGGTTGGAGGATGTTAACGTTGGTGTATGGAACTTGATCCATACTGGGCACTCATATACAATACCGCGGGTTTCGCCCTAATCCTTAATGTTGAGATTTTTTCTTATGTAAGAGCATTTATGTCATTTTGTACAAATACGGGTTTCGCACTAATCCTTATGTTGAGAGGAGGGCCGCAGCTTTCATTATGCTTCTTTTTTTAGAGTGTCTGTGTTCATCTATGAGTGAATATTAAAAGATCTGTGCGACCATGGACATAACAGATTATTGCTCTGAACCACGTAAATATCTTGTCTTCTTCTTTGTTGCTTCTAACCCCCTCTTGAGAGAGTGAACAGTTAAAGATCAAGCATGACCTTTATGGTGGAAGAAAATGCTATGAGGCTGGTACTTGGATGAGCTACAGATGATGGAAATGTTGCTCTTAGAGATTGGTTCCGATTCTAAAAGGCAACAACTTCCAGCAATGAGAGGTGGTGTTAACTCTATTCAAATGAATCGATGTTATTTGGACTTCCCTTGGTTACTTCGTGATTTTTCGCGGCTTACTTTCTGTAATCAAAATTCAAAACTTGTCTGTTGATGTACAGATGAAAGCAGAAACTGTATAGGACTACTAAGCTTGTTGCTATGCCTCACTACAACAGATTTGTGCTTCTTCGACGACCTTTTTCCGCAGTGCCGATGCTTGAAGAAGTTAAACAACCGGATTCCTTGTTCCGTCGACGATTGCAGAAGAGCAGCCCACCACCCTGACAGAGAAAGTGCTCACATTGGTGATTGCCACCATATGACCTCGATGCTAGCATCTGTGCGCCACTTCAACTAAGCAAAATTTGATTTAGAGGGTGCTTGTCTGAGCATAACTTGCGAATTATATGAAAAGATTTTTCTTTGAATCTACTGTGATCATAGGATGTCAATAGATCATATTCTAATCGGATATATATTACCATATTCAATTTAATGCATATTGGCATAAATGACTTCAAATAAAATAAAGAAAATAGTATATTGTAACTACATCCAATTTTTAAATTTACACTATGAATCCGACGTTTATAAAATGAGCAAACGATATTTGTGACTATGTTTCTGGTACTAGTCATAGTTAATCAACAACAATTAATTCGCCACTAAACTTAGTGGCACCAGATTAAACCTAGATTATGATTAAAAAGACCCAATCAGCCGTTGCATGGCAGCCAATCTTCAGGAGAGAAGATCCTTTGGCTAGCTAGATTTTGGGTTACTTAGACGAAACCCAGACCACTTTGAATCGACTTGACTACGCCAATGTGGAGTACTTAATGTTACTGTTCTTCCTCTACTCAGACCCAAAGGCCCAATCCAATGGCTGAAGAGTCTGGGGTTTGGATCTGGCTAGAATCGTATTGCAAGTGTTGGTTCCCTAAGCCCGATCAATTCCAAGGTAAGTGGGTTCAATTTGCCAATAACAAAGGGCGTTAGCTCAGAGGGACATAGTGTAGCTGATCGGATTGGTGGACTAGTGAAAGTATGTTCATCAGATTGATTCCCATGGGCACTATTCCTATAGCTAGTTGACGGGTGCCCTGCTCCCCGCCTAGGACTAGAAGCAGCTCTAGACTCTTAGGGTAAGAAAAAGCGCAAGGAGCTTCAACCTCTTCAAAGTATCATCCACCTCCCCCCTTCTCCTAAGAGGATATTTGATGAACCTTACAGTAGCGGAGCTAGGCGATGTGGGCTCGTGTTTGCACTTGTCCACATAGACCTGCATGTTTTAGCTTGTTGACATACTGGTGCTCCATCAATCGAAGGTTTTTGTTGACATACTGGTGCCCCGGCCAAAAAATTTCTGGCTCGACTACTTGTACCTTGACCTTGCATGGCAAGTAGAGTAGATCCCCTTGTCCATTTTGTGTGGTGAGTCCATGCATACACACAAAATGTGAAATAGCGGACGTTTCACTGTTGATCCAATAATGCATCGAGCATAAATGCCAACTTTTGCCAAACACCTGAGTGAGAAAGAAAGCAGAAACTGAGCCAATATATAGTAAAAATTCGATAACAAATCGAATCGGATGTAGGATAAAACAAATTTGCTTTCCAAGTAAGATATGATTCCATTTGTCTATGTATGTGTGTGTGTGTGTGTGCATGTGCATGCATGCACGGCATGCAGTAAGGAATTTTATTAGTTTTTTGTATAAATGATTCATTATTCATTCTGTAGTTCATAACTTCATGTAAAGTGAAACCATTCGACTGTGGCAGTTGCAATACTCATTGAATCTGCCCTAATTTTTAGATTAGGTTCATTGAACATTCTCAAAGTGTTTCATTTGCCAAATCGACTCCTAAGTGCTTATTTTATTTTCCTATTTCGCGACAAGGCTGGTATTTTGGTAGTGCAGTTAATGTTTTAACTAGTTATGACTAAGCTCTTGTCTACATAACTTGTAAATGATAGTAAGATGGTATATGAAGCCATGAACGACAATATCTTGGACGATTTGTGAAGGAATTTAGTGTTGATGATAATTAATGGCAAAGATATAATGATGATATGGTAATCTTTTGCACATACAATAATTTGGGATCTTGCAACTCAAGTTGCGGTCAATTCTTCATATATATATATATATATATATATATATATATATATATATATATATATATATATATATATATATATATAAACCAAGACAAACTAATCTTGAGTACTCAATCGTGCTCAATTCAGTGAACCAAGTTGAGATGAGCATGACATGAGCGGAACTGATCGGAGCCACGAATTGTGGTTCGATCCCTGGCGCTAAGTGTGTGGCTTCCAATCGTATAGAACTTATTTCATGCTGTTGGTGCGTGGCATAATTTGCACGATCGTTTTGTGGATGAAACCGCACCAAACTATCCTTTCAATGTTACAGCGACTAAAATTTTGGAAAGATCCAAGAGAAAGCACAAATTTGACTGTCGGTTGAAAATAAAAGGCTTTGTTTGAGTACCCAGGTTTCGAAGCAGCCCTGAATTTAGAGGGCAGGGGAAGGCGAAGGAGTTCGGCCTCTTCGCTTCCCTACTTACCTTTGCCAACAAAGGGAATCCTCATTTCACTTGTTCTATATAAAAATTTTGAAAAATGATATTTCGACCCTAGTCAAAATTTAGAAACCTTAATTTGGCCCCCTCATGAAAAATTTCTGGCTCTGCCCCTGCTTGGTACTTCGAACGGTTGTGTCACAAGGAGACTCCCATGGATATTAAAACTTCGACAGTCAAGTCTTGATCAACTAATAAAAACACGTTCAAGTTTTGCTCGCTTTCACTTAACTGCACAAATTTACATGAAAAACAGTGGTTAAATGAAAGAAATCCAAACTCAAAGGTGTTTTTGTCATACCACCAAAGTCTGAATGCGCTTTTGTAAAAAAGATTGTGCACATGACAAAGATGGTATATTGCACTACAGCTTTGATAATATTCCATGATTCTCTATACTTTCCACGCCAGTTATCTGTTGATAGATTCAGCAGCTAGCGCTGGAACTTTATTAAAAGTAATCAGAAGCAAATTAATGAAATTTTATTGCTAGAAAGCACGTATCAATGTTCCATGTCGCTTCCATTGACACTCATCCATTGGAGGCTTCGGTAGCTAGACACTAACACAGTGTTCCATGAATTTATTCTAAAGATTAGATCAGATTTATGAAACATTAATGTCAAACACCATTAAAAAGTGGCTTTCCAAGGTTGCCAATTTGATATATGTAGTGATCAAAAGACTCCAACAGATCTGTTGATTTGGGTATGGGTCTCCTACATCATGCCAGACAATCTCAAGTCACCTGTGAGATTCCCACGCCAATGTCTGGACAAATGTAGATAAAGGACATAGGAAGCATGGAGAATATATTCAGAACTCTATCTCTAATCCAATCACCCAACTACACTTATCTTTGCTTCTGATCTTAAAAATCTTAATATTGACGGCCCACCAGTTCAGTTCGGGAAACGATAAGGACAAATAGAAGGTCAAGAACCACAGACCCAATTTGAGTTTGTTGGTAGCATCCCCATGGTCTTTGTCTCTTTGTCCAGCCCAAAGTGAAATTTTAATCGATGAACAGGTTTTGTTGCATTGTTGATTTTTCAAACGCCAAATTCTTACATACAACGATTTGATATGATGTAAATCTAGCTTTTTGTTGAACATGCAATCTGAGTTTCATCTACAGGCATTATTTTCTTGTCAAGCAGATTACTTGATTGGATGGTTTCACAGAAGAGGCAGTATGAGCATAGAAGACGGCATTTCATCTTCCTTGGTTAAGGGCCCAACTGTTGGAAATCGCTTGCGTCCTCGAATGAACTGAATGAGTTTGAATCACAGACAGTTCAAACTTCAAACTACAAGAATAAATCTTCAACTTTAGCTGCAGTTTGGATCGAAGTTTGAGAACATCAGAACTGAAGGATCTCTTTAGTTTATCAGATAAAATCTGAGGCTACATGACATCCGATCCCCGCTAGTGTTCTTTTGCCAAACTGATCTCACTTGAGGACCTCAGTGAAGATCTTCTGTTAGATAAGAGGCTAACGAGTGCCCCACTTGTCTCCTCAAAATGGGCTGGAAAACGTCCTCTGCTGATGTATAACATTTAGAGGCTTTGGCAATAAAAACAGAATGTTACAGTTCCACCTATCTGTCACTAGAATTCGGTAGGTTCATGGAACACTTTTTACTATAAATCTGCTCCAATTTTTTTGAGAGATATGTAGAACAATAACATCTTGTTACTATTGCAAAACTGGCCCTTAAGAACCATCAGTAAAGCATTCATGGCCGCTCTGTAATCATCCTTGTTATTTAGCTGACACTAAAGGCACTAAGAAGTGCGTTTGGAGATTCATCCCACCATTAGGCAATTCTTTATGCAAAAACATCAGCTCTCTTTCTTATTCAACACTCAACAGAGAAAACCTGTAGCACCAATTACATTCTTTTTCTCTGCAGCAACTTTCAGCAACTAGGTAGAGGATAAATTCCAACACTTGGTCATAGGCCATGGCTCAATTGCTGAATCGTATTGATAGCTGTGAAGCTCAATCCTTTGAAAACAACAGGTGGAACAGGTGTTGTTTTATTTATTTATATTTCTTTTCGGTAGCATTTTCGCAAATGCGTAACATTCAATGACAACCAGTAAAGCATTCATGGCAGCTCTGTAATCGTCCTTATTATTTTACTGATTCTGAAGGCACCAAGAAGTGCGGATGGAGATTTAGGTAATGCAACAATATCAGCACTCTTTCTTATTCCACACCGACAGAGAAAACATGTAGCACCAGTTAGATTTTTTTTTTTCTCTGCAGCAACTTTCAGCAACTAACTAGAGGATAAATTCCAACACTTGGTCATAGACCATGGCTCAATTGTTGAATTTCATTGGTAACTATGAAACTCAATTCTTTTAAAACAACAGGTGGAATAGGTCTATTTATTTATATTTCTTATGGGTACCAGTATGGCAAATGCGCAACATTTAAGGACCATCGGTAAACCAGTCATGGCAGCTCTGTAATCGTCCTTGTCATTTAACTGAATTTAACTGACTCTGAAGGCACTGAGAAGTGCGGATGAACATACATCCCACCACTAGGCAATTTTTTATGGAAAAACATCAGCTCTCTTTCTTATTCAACACTCAACAGAGAAAACCTGTAGCACCAGTTACATTTTTTTTTTCTCGACACTTTTCATAATATGGTAAGCCAAATATCACATCAGCAAACTATTCGTTTTGGTGCACCCATAACTAAAACTGGAGAGAAACTACATATTTCGAACTTCAAACCCTAGACTCCATCCTAAGATTTTCCCACAGATGGAGAGTCAGAAACAATCTCAGTATAAGTGACGAAAGGGAAGATCTCACTGTTGAACAGAGAGAGGACGGAGAAGAAGAGGTTCACTGTGAGGGGGGAGAGCAGACTGTGACTTGCAGTCTGCTGCAACCAAATGTGATGAATTAGTGTTAATCAACTGGATCAGTGTTTCTTCGAGCTCAGCTGCATTGGACCAAGGATGGACCTCTGCTCTAAGGAGCAGGGGATTGTTCTGAATGTGGTGCCAAAGAGGGTAGTCCTTCCTGGGCATCACCTTGTCGCCATCGCCGAGCTTGAGGGTTGGGCAGTAGTCGCCACTGCCGTCGCCAAGATATATGAATCTTTTTGCTGCAGTCGAGTCTTTCGTGACAGATGCTCGGATTCGATCAATGATCAGGCCCTGTTTCAGAGACATGAAAATTCAGAAGAAGAAATAGCACTCTGACCACCAATTCAACAATTTATCAAACTCAATCCATAGCACAACGCCTTTCTCTAGACTGAATCCGAAACTCTTTACTAATCATCAAGATCTAACAATTGAGAAACTCTGCTGGCTCTGGTTACCTTGCACATGTTAGGAGGGCATAGCGCACACCCATGAGATGAAACGTGGAAGTTGTGGTAAGGAACAATCCTGAGCCTGCCGCTATCGTCGACATAACCAGGATTGGTGTTAATCTCCGAGAAGTACTCAAGCAAGCCATGGTGTTTGAGAATTGTCTCGATGTAGAACGTATTTGCATCACTGACGACCCTCAAGTCGCAACTGCAATTGTACAGAACAGAACAAAGAAAATTTAGCAGTGCAGGCAACATACTAAATCCAACTTTTCATGAAATAGACAAAAGCCAACGAATTTACGTTCTGTACAGTAGAAATCCACGATCTAGATTGAAGAATTGTTTGTGGATTTCGCCAATAACTACAATTTTATGGAAACCATATTCATCTTTTCAGGAAGATTTTCAGGAACCCATCTGAATGTTTAGCAATACCCAAATGATATACGCAAGCTATTTTACTTTCAGAAGTTTGCTTCCTTGATTAAAAAATTCGTTTCTGTCAATTTAGTTTAGATTGCTAGCAGTCTTAGAACATCGACTTACACTGGAACCAACTGTCAAGAAAATTGTGTAAAACTTATGCAATCACAACTTCATAGTTGGAGCAGAGCATATTATCATGGCAACATGGCAGCAAACTCTAGATTTTTCCAATTAAAAAGTGACTTGGATTTCATCCGCTCTTGTTTCAATTCAATATCCGACCATGGATTTCTTGCTGTACCTTCTCTCATGCTTCAAGCATGTAAAAGGTAAACTTAAACGAAAACAAAAGGTACCCACCCTAAAGAGTAGGCTGATTTTATGGCGGAAACACTCTGGGGAGGCAATGGAGCGGTTTTTAAGCACTCAGCAATGTCCTCGATCGTCTTCCCTTGTTCATGAAGCTCCCCCATCAACTTGTCCTGCAGCCCACAAAATAATCATAAGTAATAAAAAAAAAAAAAGTTTCTTCTATTCGACTCTCTCTCTCTCTCTCTCTCTCTCTCTATATATATATATATATATATATATATATATATATATATATATATATTACATGCAAGACGTCCATTGAACTCTCTTAACTTTGCGGAAGATGACATTGACCATGGAGACTATGAAACTCAAAATCACTTGAAAAAAAGAGGGAGATCGAGAGAAGAAAGCGGCAAACAGGAAAAAGAACCAAAAAGAACTCCGATGAACCAGTCGTAAGGAAACAAAGGGAAGAAGCAAAGAAAAAAAAAAGGGGGCTAACCATCATGGAGTTCCAGGGCATGGTGTGGAGCAGCTCGTCGAACCGAGCAGTGAACCCGAGCCCATCCACGACCCAGTTGTCGCTGTCCACGTCTATGATGGTCTTGTCGAAGTCGAACACCACCACGGTTCCGGCCATCGGAAAACACCAGAAACGCTCGATTCACCCGCCTTAACAGAACCTTTACAGAAGAAGCACTCTGCCGGAGATTAGGAGCGGTTCTCCGGCGACTCACTTCTAGCTCAAGTACCTCTCTACGTGTATGACTCTCGCCGTGAAAAACCCTGAAGGGGGGCCGCAGCCATTTATAGGACCCGTCGGAGGGTGGCTCGGCCCCACCCGCCCCTCTCTCTCTAGTGGATTCCTGGCGAAGATCGCACCCACCTTCGTCCGAGGCGGGCGGTTGCGAGAATATTCGCGGTCCAGATGCTTGGACGTGCCACGTGGCGAAATCGTGGACGAATATTCCGATTCGGTTCAGTCCGGTTTCGAGGCTGGAGTTCCACCGGCGGCCATTATCCCGCGAGACCACGCAAGAAAGGCGGCTCTCTGTAGCGCCTCCGAGTCGAGCCATTTTTACCAAACTCGTATCGTCTCGGATCAGCTTAGCCGGGTCTAGTAAATTGAATCTCGTTATTAGTCGAATTCGGGATTCCAAATGTAAGATTCGTGAATCGGGTCTCCGGTTCGATCGTGAAACCCGATTTCTCGGGCATATTAAGCTAACCGGACTCAGATCCGATTCGGTAAAAGCTGAACCGGCCTTTTCCCCTGACTTCATTGTTCAACGTTTGTGGGCTTCCTTATCCAATTCCTTCATTTGCTTGGAGGGCGTTGTTTTTCCTTGTTATAGAATTCAAAACAATTTAGAACTCTCTATGATTCCTAACAAGACAGTAAAAGCACCAACTTCATATCAAAGGTAAAAAAGAATTTTTTACTCTACTTTGATCTTTTTAATTCGTAAAATATGTGTTTGTAAATTATTTCATAAAGTTAAACAGTTGTAAATGCAATTAAACTTTACGTGTTATTTGTCAATTTCTCTAAGTTTTATTAAACATCACATGTACATGCAAAAGTATTCGAAACCTACTACATTTGGGGAGAGTAATATACTCTAATTGGGAAATGTGAAGGAGGAGCGCTTATGTTAATCTGCTAAAGAAAGGCAGTTAAAGGAAAACTAATATAAAACTTGTAGGCATTTAAACCAGTGTGATAATGTTCATCGGAAATTTAGAAGGTCATCCGATAAGGTCATGAAACTCATCTTTCGGTTGACACAAAAAACTTTACTCATTTGAATATATATATGAACGTCACATAACCAGACAAGCAAGATTTTATAAATTTGTATTTTTACAGGTAACAAACTCTATATTCCAATCTTGGTCATGCATATATAAAAGATGCTGTATTAACTTAATTTATTAGAATCTTTTACTTTTCTTATAACTAGATACTTTGCAGATTTTTCCGCGGCAAATTTCACATGCACAACTTGTCGAACCAGCTCGAGGTTGGCTCGAACTCACTTGTCAAAACTCAACTCTAACTTGAGCTATTTATAAACAAGACGATCTCGGGTTCAAACATATGCTCGAAATGTTAATCAAGACAAGGACTTTTTAGTCTTTTTGAAGGAAGAATGTTACATGTGTCGGGCACACCGTGCACAATAAAGGAGGAAAGAAGATTTGGTAATTCATTAAAAAAAAAATGTCCGCTATAATCTTTTTACTTTTTTTTTTTCATTTTCAATTTTGTTTTTACAACAAGTTTTAACACTAAACTAAGAGTATTTTAATCATAAACCATATTTGCGTATGAAATTTCGTGCACCATTATGTCAAAACCTTGTTTTCAGTGTGTTTGGGTGACAACAAACCGGGTTTATGCAAAATATTGTTGCACCCAAAATGTCATTGTAACCAGGTTTTGAAAAACCTGGCCCCTTTTGATTTTTCATTCCAAAAGGTAAAAAATGATATACATGTTGAGGACAATGGAAAAAATGTTTTCACCATTTGAGAGGCTAACTTAGAGTTTTACTTTGATTAGTTCTACCTTGTAGACTGGGAAAGTTAAAGAACAAGTATTGCTGTGCTCGGCAAGCCCGCTGCACCCGAGTCAGCTCGGATCATTGAAAAATTCTAATCATGAGTCAAGGTTGGCTCGCCTACGGCCCGGTTTAACTGCAATGACTTTTTTACATTACGGTTATTTTAAAACTTGACGAGTAAAGTCGCCGACCCAATGAGTTGGTCAATTTAAGTCCGAGTCACGGGTTTGCCAACTATGCATGTGATTCACTTTTACTCTTCGTTGGTGGATGATCAAAGAAAGTAAAACAAAACGGAAATGATCTGTGACGTGAATAATTGAGAGGATTAATGACTCTCGCACCCACCGAAGTACTTTCGATTTAAACCTAAAGCAGGTTTAGTTTAAAGGCGCGAAGAGTTGAGCCATTGCTTTTGAAGGCAAAGTGAGATGGCGACGCCATTGTAGTTCTTGTGCAAGGTGTCAAATAAGTGTTGGATCGTCTGCTTCCTCTTTTATCTGTTTGCTTCTCTTTTAAAAAAGTGAAGGTGTTGGGGATGAACTCATTTCACACTAGCTGCTCGTTCACCACACTTGATGCTGACGAGAGAAGAGACAACGAAACAAGTGCTGCTCGACATCGACATTGGGTGGGAAAGGGGAAACATACAAAATAATGAGAAAATATGAAATAAATATAAAAAAATCATTTGAAGTTTTTTCATAAAGGTTAAAAGATGTTTTTTTTTTCCTTTTTATTGAGAAAGCGTGAAAAGAAGGTGTGTGTATGTGTATATATACATATAAAATTCAAATCAATAGACAATCTGATGATAAAATATTTGAAAACCGTCACTAAAAATACTTTAAACTATTATTTGTAATGTAACGATAATTTTTAAATATTTAATCATCAGGTAATATCCGAATGCCTCCAATTTTAAATTTTGAGAATCACTTAAAGTGAAACTTTCCTAAAATCGGCTGCAAAATTAATTTGTTGTTGAACACTTTCCCTCATACCAAATTGGAAGCAATAATACAACAAGTAGAAAGACCAAGTCCTGGAATTACCAAAAAATGGCAAATGAAAATCTGCCAAGCAAGAAAATGTGTCAGCCTGGCCGGAAAACATTAAATCCTCCGGCAAATGAGCCCGTCCTTGATGGAACGGGCGATAATCTCCATCTACATGTAAGAATATGCTGATGCGCCGTTACCAGCATCGTTGCAGAAAGATCCGGCCACAGGGAAAGTTGTGCCCCCATGGAGGGACGGAATCGAGAAACCAGATCAGACCGCGTTTATTCTATGCCACTTGCACCAAGAACTTCATGCATTCCTTTGTAAATGTATATTATTGCAGAAATCGACAGCTTAATGCAGCTTATTGCTAGAGCACAATGCGACTTCTGTATTTCCCCGTGGAAGGAGAATGAAAATATACCTTCCTTGAGAATAGGACAATTAATATTCAATGCAATAGTGGAAGGCGTATATGTCATGGGCACCACTTAAAGTGCCGGACCTCTTCAATTCACGTTAAGAAAATGCTTAGAATGACGGATCAATATATTGGCATGTTTAGGATTACTAATTTAGGGTGGAACATGTTGTAATTCATCTTTGTGAAAATTATTGTTGCTTTCTTAGCAAATTTTAGTATTTAAAGAGCCGGTTAACTTTTTTTCATTGTTATAATGCATTTAAAACCTAAATATCATTGACTTTCATATTTTTTTCTGTCAATTGAAATGTCCTGACTGCCGGATGGCCAAAAAAAATTAAAAACCGACACCAAAAAACTGTCACCACGAGGGGTAGTAGCAATGGGTTATAGTATAATGATGGCTTACCATAGATTTAGCAATAATTTTTGGGTTTTCCAGTGATGGTTTTAAAATTTTTACTCTGAAGATCTGATGTGTATATAAGGACCAGCTTTTCCAAAATGTATACTGATGTTCTTTCTTAAGGATTATAAGCCTTATCCATGACTTAAGTCGTTGGGCACAGACCAATCCCTGCCTACCATGAGTCGAGTACCCAACTACCCATCGAGTATCTGTTACAGAGATTTTGCATTCACAAGATTGGCCTGATCAAGTGGTGAAAGCCATTCTATTGTGGATAAAAACCAGAATTTTCAGTCCTTTCTGATAGGCCTTATGTAGACCAGATTGGAGGATCGAGGTCGCACCTAGTTGGAGAGGTGGTGATTTTGGTTGTACTGTGATTTTGTGGTTGGAGGATGTTAAGATCAAGCAGTGACGGAGCCAGAAACTTTTCTGGAGAGGCACTGATTCTCAAGCTTTCATACTGAAGGGCACTTGCATGTATGACAAAGTAAAGATTAAAGGGTCAAATGAAAGAAAATTGAGAAAGCTGTTATCAGGCTGGTATTTGGCTAAGCTACAGATGATGGAAATGTTGCTTTTAGAGATTGGTTCCGATTCTGAATGGCAACAATTTAAGTGGCTTCTAGCAATGAGAGGTGGGTGTTAACTCTAATCACTTTGATCATAGGGTGTCAATAGAGCGTATTCTAATCGGATATATATCTTTATCATATTCAATTTAATGCATGTTGACATAAATGACTTCAAATAAAATAAAGAAAATAGTATATTGTAACTACGTCCAATTTTTAAATTTATTATATGAATCCGACTTTTGTTTTCACATCCTAATTCAAATCCACATAACCAACAACATAAGAATCAACTTTCAAGTTTCAAAATGTTTAGGTACTGTACATAGAATTTTTTTTCTTTTTCAGATCAAATTTGAATCCAAATCTCAACCTGATCGAATATTAATTGAACACTGAATTCAAATATGAATCCATTTGAATGTCACTTCTTAAATCTGAATATGTTTCTATATTTCTTAAACAGATTTTTTTTATATCAAAGTTATTTGAAGAAATTCAATCCTACTTGAATCCATTCCATTAATATCTCGGAAATATAATGGTCAGAGCACTGCACTGTATTAGCTCCGACGTCGCTTCATGGAGACGCAGAAATGGTACCCAGAAAAAACACACACACATGGGAAAGCCGCACGGTTCACCATCCTAGGGACGACCTCCAACAGTAAGAACGAGGACATTGAGTCAGTATCATGTTTAATTGAGTTCAACTGTAACAAAGTGATGCTCCGTCTCAGGAAAACCAGTCTCGTAACAGGTATCATCGCCATTAAAGCTTACACCAAGTCTCACTCCTTGGATGGCATCTCCACTTCTGAACAACACAAGCCCACTCCTCCTTCTTTCTCTCTAGTTGCTGTCCAGGTGTAGGCAAAACTTAAAAAGCAGGTCGAACTCGTGCTCTTTTGAGACCAAGGAGCAGCTTTAATGGTAAAAGAGCAGACGTGTGATTCACTTCTACTTCGTTGGTGTATGATTAAAACTTAAAAGAAAGGAAGACAGAACAGAAATGATCGGTGACGTGAATGATTGAGATGATTAATCATTCTCGCACACAATCTACTAGAAGATGGATTTCTAGTCAGTAGTAGTCACCAAAGTGCTTTCAACCTAAAGCAGTTTTAGTTTAAGTGCGTTGACAGTTGAGGCAGTACTTTTCAAGGCAAAGTCAGATGACGACGCCATTGTAATTCTTCTACAAGGTGACAAATCCGTGTTCGATCGTCTGCTTCTTTCCTTCTATCTGTTACATTTATTTCCACAGTTCTGTAATTTGAAATTTTATTAGTTGTTACATTTGATACCACAGTTTTGTAATTTGAAATTTTATCTTAGTGACAGTTAGATTTTGAATTGTGCTACAATGTTACTGTCTTCTCCTTATCTGTTAGAGCAAAGATGACAAGTGATCCATCTAATCAGGTTTGTCTATCTGGGTGGGTGGTTAAAAGAGAAATATGGATAAAAAAAAGTGTAAAGTAAATATTATTCATTATCTTTTTCTCTTTGTTTTTTTATTAATTGTCCATCATATTGAATCGACCAAAGAGAGATTTTCTGGCTGAACGAATCCTTCAAAATAAAAATCTAAAAATTATAAAACATAAAATAAGTGAAACACTAACAATAAAACCTAAAAAATAAATTGATGAAATAACGTTTTAGTAATGACAAAAAAGAAGATAAATAATTTAACTTAAGTTTCAAAATTTAAAGCAAAGATAAAAAGAAAAAAAACAAAAATTCATTTTAGTTTTTTTTTTTAAATAGAAAAAGAAGACGGGTCTTCTCATTTTCATGGTTTCTAACATTTTTATCGAGTTATTTTTTCAAAAAAAAAACGAAAAAAAGGCAGATCTTTCTCATTTTCAATGTCTTTAACATTTTTATCTGGGTATCTCAGCAAGTCATGGTGGTTTGTCGGTTGGTTCAGCCTAATGTGTAGCCTAATTACTGCGGCATGTTTGGTTCCAATCTGTCTTATGCAAACACAATATCTTACGCAAATCCCGTTGGATGTGTGATCTTCCAAAAAATGATGATGTTAAATCTTCTAACTTTTTCCCATCAAATAAAGACAGTAAGACCTGATTGTGCAAGTTTATCCTATCGTATCTACGGTTGCTATCATATCTACGGCTGCTTGATAATATTAGAACTTGGCAAAAAATGCTGTTGAGTATGACAAATTATTCCGATGAAATCGGAATAGGGAATATCCCCAAAAGAATGAAAGAATAAAGAATACAACAAGAGTCTGATGCTTATCCTGTATATCAGTTAGAATTGAATAACCCACCCCAGGCTCTTAGGAGATGAATCGACCTCAGGTAACCGGACAATCGCCTTTTCCAACCGGCGTTGCTGGACCTTATTCCGATGAACATCTGGTTGGTTGATCTCCCCTCCATTTATTCAGAAAGAATAAAAGCAATACAAAATGTACAGCAAAACAATCTACAGAGCCCTTAGGCCATTAGCATCTTCCTGCTCAATGAGCCAGGAGATAACCTCCTGAGACAAAACTCATTAGGAACCTCTATGCATTGACTCAAAGAAACAAAAAAGGCATCAGAGTTCAAAAAAGACAAGGATTGAACCCATCCCTGCAACAACCACTGATTGAAACTTTCACAGAATTGTCACCGATGGCACTGAGCAGAGAAAGCATCAATTCAGATTCCAAGCATCAACTCTAACAAACATGCTGTCTTTAACAGCATCAGCACTCCAAAGAATCCACGGATCTGAATGAATAACTTCTGCTGGAAGGCCTTTCATCATGCTCTGCTCTGTAATAATGTCCTATCGTTTTCTCATAGCTGGTAACCTTTCAAGGCCTACCACTCAATGGGCCACCCACTTCCTAGGGGCCAAATCACGAGAAAGCTCATGCAACTGACAGCATTAAGACTTCACAGTTCACACTCTTCTTCTTAACTCCCCGCTTTCTAAGCGTTCGCCACAAAAGAGCTACTTAGTTCAAGGCAGGTGAATTATTTAACTAATTTACTTTTCTTTCTTGATCGCTTGATTTACAACTTCGAACCAACATAGCCACATATTATATTCAATTGATAAAAGATAAAAAAAAAATGAAAATTGTCAGGTTCAACGTCCAGAATCAAGCCCCACCCTGCGGCCATCTGCCCAAATCATGGTCTTTGTCTCTGTAAGACTTAACGTCCAAGGCCCGCCCAGCATTTTCCTTCATAAAGAAAAAAGCAAAGTTTGAGTTACTCTGGACAAAGTGAATGAATCCTGGACCCTATTTGTGTAGTTGGCAACGCCTAAGGGACAAGAGTATTTGTTCGGCTTTTAGTTAGAAAAGGGAAGAGCCAACACACGTGGGCCATCTAAGGCATCGAGACCAGAGTTAAACCAGCTCCATGAGTTACCGACTGCTGCGTCAACCTCCCCTTTCTCCTTCAACCCTTTTTCTTCCTTTCTCGGTAGCCAAAGAATCGGACGGGGCCACTTTTAAAGTTGGAATCCAATGCATAAATTCCATGACGACCGGACCGACATATCTAATTGACTCTCTAGCCACCATAAGTTTCAAATTTTCCTTGGCTTTCTACGTCAAGGTGCACATCTACATCTATCCCAAAGAAAAGAACAAAACAATCAAGATCGCAGAAAATTAAGCTTCCTTCGTCTTCAACAAAGCAAAACACCATTAGGCTCCACCTGCCACAATTTTATTTTTTTTTAAATGGAACAAACCAAATCGAAGAATAATGCACATAATGATATGCTCGAAGACAATAAATCAAATCTCCTCTGTTCTTTAAATATTCCTACTTGCCCTAAACAAAGCAAAAAAGCTTGTTCAATAATAGAGCAAATTGAGTTTAGTTTAAGTTTTTTCTAAAAAAAAAAATGAACAATTAACGGTAGAACCATCCACGCTCAGCTTTACACTCGCACAAGAATAGGATCTTCCACATAAGGACAAATACCAGAAAGGCCCCAAAAGCAGTAGAGGCCCGGGCCACCACAAAGCACCAATGTTGAAGCAACCCTTCCCTTTTTGAGGAACACTGGAACAGGTACCTACAACGAAACTTTACAACACGCCTCCCCGTCCCACTGGAACAGCCTGGCTACGGCAAGAAAAGTAGGGAACGGAAGGAAAGCCATTTATTGCTTTGATGCTCTCCGGAATAGACCAGCTTGCGCTTGGAGCCCAGGCAAAAAAGTGGGTCCCCAGTAACACGAGGGCGCGAATATGAAATATCGAAGCTTTATTTAACAAGGAAAAACTTGGCAACATCTCCAGCTATGACCAGGCAGCCGTGACCGGCCCCACGACAGCCGTAATGGAAAATTTCCAATTTGACTGACCTGCCACAAAAAAATGGTCCGCCCATGGCATACAGCTAGCAAGGAGAAAATCGTGACTGCTCTCTCCCCCTCTCCCTTCCCTTATTCTATTCACGAGTCATAAATAATGAACAATAATGTTACAACGGCTGGCTTTATGACTACAAATGAATTGGATTTCTATAGAAGTGAACTTGGCCTTCTTTCCTTATCTACACCCAACAATCCTTCTGCTATGATATAAGAATCCATGCACCAAGAGGAGGCAGACGGACGTGCAGCCACCCACCTTTCTGGTGCTTTTCCCTCAGGCCGAGACACGGGTCTTGATCGGCTTCAGTTTCAACCCTAGGCTTTCCGGGGACAGCAGCTCCGGAGATATGCATGATGGGCTCAAGGGGCTCGTCGGGCTGGTAGAGAAATGAGATTGTCGGTACACTCCGTAGCCCATCAAGAAATACTCCAAGGGAATCAGCATCGCGTGGGGTTGCTCCTCCGTCACCATCGACCCACAGGCCTGCACCTGCTCCCAGAAAACAAGATGGAGTTTAGGTTCCTCCCCATCCACAGTAAAAGCAAAAACATCTTAAAGTTCACAATAAAACAAGAAGAAACAAATAAATACTAGCAGCAAAGTCAGGAGGAACATCAGCGGGCTGGAGCTGAGAGTGAAGAGGATTTACACATATAGGAATCGATCGAAGTAGGTTCCTTATAACTACATAATTGTTTTACCATGGATACCCAGTCCGAAGAAGTTCCAACACAGAAACGTGACCTCTTAAAGGAGTTAGAAAAACACGCTCACGTTGATTATATTACAGTTAGCCGCTCGAATAAAAGTATATATTATATATATAATCACAAAAAAGATGCGGTTAGACAATTTCTAAAACTCATCTTTTTGTTATTTCAACAATTAGATACCTTTTTTTCTAAAATATTCAAGTTTCAGGATCAACCCATTGTAATAAAGTGCCTGTTTTGTGCAGTAAAACTAGTCTTTTGAACTTTTAAATTGACACAAAGAACAGACCTAGTGTTTCTTTAACAAAATTCCAAACCAAACGTTTGTCTACTAGCTGAAGGGCTCACTGACAATACACGTCAGCTCCCAAAATCAAATTCAGCATTCAAGAAACCGAGCAGTATGATTTATTGTAGACATTTTCCATGCATGTAGCAATGTGCATCTATATGCAACAATTAACATTAAGGAGGAGAAAACTCATACCTCAACAAGCGCTGTATATTTCCTGTCCAATTTGGAGGTCATGTAGAGGGCCTCAGAGTGGAATGGAGAACTATCCCCTACAAATATTAATGTCCGACATTTAAGTTTCTTCAATCCTTCTGCTATGTCACGCCTCCTGCATAAATGGAAAAAAGAACATCAATTATAAACCAAATTTATCTGCATTTGCAGTTGCCTTTCTATGCCACTCTGCATGTATCTGTGTGCCTAACTGTCTGCTCAAATAAATTAAAGACATCGCAACAAACAAAAAGTGCTAGGAATCACAATATAAATTTCATAATATGAATGTGTGAGCATCCACCAGACAATGTCAGCCTACCAGCTATGGCCCTAAACATTCAAAAGTAAAGAATCATCCTAGGGGACCAAGACCAGTCGATAAAATGTTTTAACTCAAATAAACCCATAGTTAACATAGCAAATGTACGCTAGAAGCCTTAAGTGATAGCTGTTTCTTGCAGTCAATCTCAATAATCAATATTAGTCAACATTGAATTCAAGTTGGAAAGAGGTGCAGAATGAACTGATCAGATAGGACTAAAAGTAGGTCGAATTAATTGGGCCAGTTGTAATTATTGGTTGTAATAACACTGATTCAAAATTTTAACTCCCCATGAATTTAGCTGGCAATTTAATCCAACCCACTTAATTCCCCATGTCCAGAACCCAAATTCCAGGCTTTCCAGCTAGGATACACAAAAACCCATCACTTGGAGTATGCTGCTAAAGTGACATACTGAAACCTTAGCTGGAAATCATATAGTATTGCAAAAAAAATGGAACCCCGCTGATTCAAAACTGTAGTTCAAATTCAAATTTAGGAAAAGACAAGTGCTCAAGGCACAGCCCCATGCAAGGAGATGACATGATGGCTAGATTGGCGGAGAAATGCTGTCCTTTAGCCAGAAAGGTCTTGCATCCAAAATCACACCAATAGGTATTTTCCAGCTTGCAAATAGAATTCGTAAATGAAAAGGATGTGCGCAATCATCAATCATGATATCCAATTGGTATATCCCCACAATCGACAGATGCTCAAACAAGTCATATGGCAATAAAAAAATTCCTTGTACTACAAAGGATTTCCCATTTACCTGAGCCAAGGGAAAAAAATTCCTGCAAATTAAGGTCGAGTGAACTAATATATTGGAGGCCTTCTTCATAACATAGATGTTACAGAAACCTGCTCTTCAAGCGAAGGCAACTGCCAGTATCCTAGACAGGGGCCCGCCCCTAGGTAGCATGACAACATGTAGACGTTGACTTCAGCAACTTAAACCAAAGTGTCAGCATTCTACAGCATAGTCCAACACATATTTGCTACATAAAAGTTTCAAAACTAACCAAACTCCTGAATGTTGTCCCAAATTCCTAACCACCCTCCTTTGACTAGCCGCTAAATAACACGGACACGTCACTTAGGACCAAATACCATGTTGGTACGGCATGGGAAACAGGTACTTCAGCACAGGTGGGTAAATTTTGGACCAGATTCAGGTCAGACCCAAAACATTCCAATATTTTCACTGAAAAATCAAAAACTTCAGAAAAGTAATCCTTTTTGAACCTTCAAATATTCTTTATTTATATATATATATATATATATATATATATATATATATATATATATATATATATATATATATATATATATATGATTTCACAAAGTATGTGTTTAATTTGATTAACAGATATATAATGCCACGATTATATATACAATTTCACAAATATATGTACATATAGTGTATGTATATCCAGCCATACCCTTGTGTCCACATTCTTTGAAATCTCTAAGTTGTGCCTACCATGCCCACACTTATGTGACTTAAGGCTAGTAGTCTGAAGGGCATCCAATATTCCAAAAAAGGAAAAATACAAACAACCATAAAGTGTTAGAAACAACATACATGTTCACAATCTACAGACATGATAGAAATAGCATAGGATCACAATACCATGAAATTGTATTGCTTCCATTAACATTTCCACAAGTGGCCATTTGTTAAGAAAAAGATATTCAGAAAAAAATTGAACAAAAACCCTTTAAGAAGTGAAATAACCAAATTTTGCAGAAACTTTCTCTTAGGCAAAAGAAGTAATTTTTACAAGGATACAGATAAGAGAAGATCAGGATCAGCAAATGCACTATGCTATACTGAGGTAAAACAGATTAAAATGCTAAGAAGCTGCAGCTGTGCATGGCTCCAGCTAATAGGGTTTTGTTGATATACGAACAATTTCTCATGATAATACACAAACAATTTCTCATGATAATACACAAACAATTTCTCATTTCATTTTGCAGACTAGTGTTCTTTAATGAGCTTTAAATTTTCATAGTCATAAACTAGGTTCATGACATCAGGTTGATAAGGGACTCAAGCAAGCTAATAAATGTAGATTTTGGAGTTTCAACCATCTACGTGCACATTACACATGCAGAGAGAAAGAGAGTGTGTTGTTGGTTGAAAAGATGAAGGATTGTCAATATACCAGTTAATTGCTTCAAGAAATCGTGCAACATTTACGCCCTGCCTCTCATCCAGCAACTGCAGGAGAAACACAGTAATCAGCAAAAATTCTACAAACTTTCTGTCATCATAACCTTTGAAGCAACTCATCAATTACCCTTCGACATGCCTGCACAATGTCAGACTCAGTAACATTGGGACCCCCACGAACTTCCTGAGATAGAAAAGGGCACACCAGAATTAACCACCTATATATCAATTATCAAGAAATATAATATTAGAAAGCTTGAGTTGAGAATCAAAATCACCTTGCTGAAGTACCTCTGAAGCAAGATCTCCTTGAGCACACCAGACATTCCATAGAAGTACACCAAATTTGAGAAAATCTGCCAAAGCAACATGAACATGAATTTTTATTCAAAACACAAAATAACAGTCTCTGGGTGCTTCTCTAATGGAACAGTGACATAAAAAGGTGACTGATCTGATTTGACTCTTGTGCTCAAAGATCATTCCATCTCTACCCACCAATCCATGCCACCCCTACCCCCCCCCCCCCCCCCCCCCCCCCCCCCCCCCAAAAAAAAAAAAAGATAAAACCCAACCAAACAGGAAAAGGAGAAAGGAAAATTTTGCATAAAGAACTGTAGCTGCAATTGCTGAATGGAGAATAAAGGAGAAAGGCAAGAGGCAGAACAGCGGACCTTGTTAAACAACCAATCTGACCATGTGGGTGCTTTACATAGAGGGGAAACAAGTATTAGACCAAGAACACGCTCCCTGTACTTTGTCTGTATAGGCGTTAAAAATCAAACCAAAAGAAAAGTCAAGACAAATACAGAGTAATATATAAAGTATAAACAAGCTTCAACCCACAGAATACATACAGCAAAAAGGGTGAGAATGTAGGCACCAGCTGTAACCCCCATGCATAGAACTGTGCTAAGCCTATTACAAAAGAAGCAATTCATAAGCAAGACTACAACAAAAATTGATATATGAATAACTTTAAGAAATGAAAACACAGAACTAATTTTTAACAGCTACATGCGACCATTTGTAGATTTATTTATATTTCAAAAAATAACTCTATTGGAGACTAACTATTTTCTATATACCCGAAAAAATCCAGAACTTCAGCAACTTGATCTGCTAAGTCATCAACAGATGGAATAGGGACATCGGAAGAAATGGCAGCTGCTCCCAACTGCAAAAATTCTTAGAAATATAGGTAAAAGATGCAATGAGTATTGAGTACAGTATCTCATGGAAAAAAAAGTGTTTCCATGTTCAGGAAGTAACGAGAAAAAGACTGAAAGCTTCAAATAACTAAAATCAAACCACGAACCTCATGTCCAGGAGGATCAATATGATAGATGCAGAAGTTGTGAAGCAGCAATGAAGCAGCTTCAGGGCAAAAGAACAGTCCTTGGAAACATGACATATCTATTAAACAAAGCACAAGGAACCATTCATTACAACATAAACCACAAGCAAGAACATTCTACTTTCACAAAATTTAAAACGGGTAATGTCAGGACTCAGACTAATACAAGCACTAACTATGAGTTTACTATTTCTAACTGACCCAATATATTTCATCCTGCATGGTCATGAGAGGATGTCTGAACCTGAATAGCTGAAATGAGAACTTCTCTTCATTACATTTATTGAAAGGGAAAAACACACTTACGATTCAAAGCAACATCCGGGTAGGTGATAATTGCTGGCTTATCAATATCTCCAAATACTGTTACTGAAACGGGGCCGCAGCTTGTCTGCAAAATATGTTCCTGACAAAACAGTATCCAACTACTCAGTCTTCATGTCAAAGGGGGGAAGTAACCTAACACCAAATCAAGGACATGAAGAATAAAACTCAGAAACTTGTGAAATCAGTACATCACATAAAAGAGATAACTAGTCACCAAAATTTTCAGCGCCAAGAGTAAATTCATCTTCTATTTCTAATAGTAGGGAACTTTTTAAAGGAAAAGAATCTCACAAGCCGATGGCGCCTAAAGAGATGACTGACAATAGTCACAATATGGCAGAACCATTGAAAGAGATTCAATTCGGATATCACATGTTCATGCATGTGCTATTTTTTTACCCCAAGAAGGATTATATGTAAATTTACAGCCTAAAGTCTGCCGACTCAAAAATGAAATATGACGCCAAGGGATTCTCATCCATTTACTAAAGAAAGAAACAATATACGTATAGAAAAATAACGTCTGAGAAAAGAAAGTTAAAAAGTTGGCTTCTCTAATCTGAAGATTATGATTGAAGAAAAACACCATATTTTAACACCTTGAAGCATAAAATAGGAAAGCGGAAGCCATACAATCATTATCATTTCTTTTCCTTTTGGGAGACGTGAAACACAGTCTTCCTAACCAGGATTACATTCAAAAACATCTGAACTCATAAAAGGGAAAAAACAAAAAAGAATGAATCTAGAATACCAGCATTTCCTCGCACAGAAATTTTGAAGAAACGCAGATCTCGGAACAAACCCAAGCTCCTTAAGAAGAGAAAAGAATAAACGCTTCTCCTTTCATTCAAAATGGTTTCTATAAATAAAAAATGAAAAATACAGCACTTAATTCTGGAATCTGGAGAACCTAATTTGGTAACTTAAGGGTGAAAATGCAAACAAACAAGAAGAAATACTGATATGCATTTAAAGGGTTCAGAAATTTTTTTAAAAAAAAACAAAGATGCCTAATATTCTTAAAATTCTTATGCAATAGCAGAATCTTAATATCATGATTAAACATCAAAACTTAATCAAAATGCTCGTCCACAGAAAGTGATATACAGACGGAAATGTCTCCGACGACAGGATCAGAAACCTTAAATTTTAAAACGCTAAACTTGCTCAATAAGCAATAAGCTTCCATCAAAGGTGTAATCCACGAAAGGAATCAACCTTGAAATAATGACAAAAATTCTTAACCAAACGCCTTTAAAAATGGAAGAGAATATTTCCTTAAAAATATTTAGGCGTTTCGATCTCCAGCTTTCATTGGTACGATCGCCAAGAAAACAAACAAAAACCATAAAACAAACAAAAACCATATAGACCAAATGATAAAAGATATCATTTGCAACCCAATATATGCACTCTGATTTTCAATCAATTCTGCACCAACAAAAACCAATTCAGCACCAACATAAAACCGTGAAAGAACCAATGCATATCCAACAGAAGAAACAGGAACACAGCACCTCACTCAAGATTCGGCACCCAAAGCTTCATATCATCAATAATAGTACAATAAAATACAAATTCATGTCGCATGTCACTCCTTCGAAATTGTTAGATATTTACATAAAGAATTTAAGAATCTTAATCTCGCGCCAAAAGTCAATCCAAATGAAAAGACCGAAGAGATGTTTCCAAATTCATGAAACCGAGCGCAAGAATCACGAACTCAAAAAACAAACCCGCAAATACAAATGCCAAAACTTTCAAAAGCCACAGGTTTTGGCCCATCAAAATAGGGGAGAGGAAACGCTTGTCAGACCCTTCCATTTTCCAAATGCTCCTTTTCAGAAGCGAGAGAGAAAAATAAAAAAGAAAAAATGAACTATTGAACTTCGAAACATTCAAAAGCAGAAAAAAATAACTCGTTCTTCGCCATCCGCCTCAGGAAAACGAACCAAGACACCAACTTCTTCGCGATCAAGCCCAGAAAAAGCACTCAAACCTCTGAAAATCCCTTTAAAAAACGGGAAAACACGTAAAATAAAAAATTCAGGAAACGACGTACTTCTCCTCCAAACGGGATCCTCTCCATGTCGATAGAAACAGAGCCGCTGGAGTCTCCCATGGCCGCGGCCTCCGCCTTCCCTTCCTTTCTCCCACCTCCTTTTTTTTCAGTTTTTTTTTTTCTCCCTCCTGGCGAAAACTCTGGTTCTCTCACCTCCTTTTATACCCGACGGGCCTCCCCGCGCTTAACTCTCGTCTAACCATGGTTAACCCACCGACGCCTCGTCACCGACTGCCGCACCGTCCGTACCTCAGGCCACCGGCGGCAACAGGTTAAGCCGCCCGGAGTTACTGACGTAAATGGATTGACTTTTAGATATCATTTTTGCCCCTCGATCTTCTCCGAATCCCAGCCCTGCCCTCCCCCGTTCGTTAATGCCGTTACAGTCAGCGTTAACTACCGGATCTGAGTTTCCTCTCTCTCTTTTTTAGCCCACACCTTTAGCAACCCTTCTTTTAGAGTTTCAAAACTTTTAGAGGCATCAAAGAATAATTTTTTAAATTAAAATTTTAAAATTTACAAAAAAAAAATTATATATGTTTAATCCTCCTTGCCCCTGTCACGGGCCGACTCATTCAGCTCGTGCAGCGCAGCCAAACTCTCGCCAGTAGGCCGCAAGCCTTACTTGCGTTTGCTTCGTGATGTACTTATCTTTTAAGTGAATATATTGCAAAGTTCTTTACTACACTCTTGTGTTTTGTGTTTTTTAAAGTGTTTAAGTGCTCAAGCGATTTTCACTCGCTTGGACAAGTGAAGGCTTGCGGCCTACTGACGAGAGTTTGGCCGCACCGCACGGGGCTGAATGAGTCGCCCGTGACAGAGCCCACCCCTACTCTTATTCGTCTTCTTTTCTCTTTTTAACTGAAATTAAACATTTAAATTTTTTTTGTCTTAAAGATCCAAGGCTGATTTGAAGTCCCTGCTATGCTACAAGTACAACTAAACCGTGAATTTGTGCACTGTGGATCTCACATCATGATAAATAGCAAAAAATTGTGGATCTAAAGTCCAACACAAGGGTTCAGGCCGCATATTCACGGATTTGAGATCGTCAATGATCTAAAAACTCTACCAATCCTATTTGATTCAAACATTGTGCAACATGATTCATTGAATTGAATGATGAAGCCCAAACTTTTTAGTTGAGGGACATGAATACATCTGAGGAGCAACTTATATGTAAATTTCCCAAAAAAAATTATGTGGGCTTGTGTGGGCAATTGTCTGCACCTGTCTATTTTCGCCGACATCTTTTAACTCTGAGCTAGGGTTATAGGCTGAAATATTTTAAATGATCTCCATTAAATCATATGAAAAGCATATGATTGAACTCTAAAGATCTCGAGTCATCTTTTCGGCAATAAAATAAGAAAATTTATCTACCAATAATGTCTCACCAACTCCTTTTTTCCTATGTTGGACCAAGATAATTGAACCAAAACCCTCTTGAGAATAGCATCAAGAACTTGTTAAATGTACTTCCTCTGCCCTAGATTGAGGCCTATAGCTTTGGTGAGTGCTTAAAAAATGCAAGTTTAGTTTTGATCTGACACAAACGTGAATGACAAGAATGCTTGCTAAAATTTTATCTTAGATTTCTAGTCACTCCTATCATTGACATGTCCCACTATTAGAAGAACAAGTGAAGTTTTTTAATATGGTGAATTGGTCGATTCAAAAATGTTCACCATGTCATGTTCTAATCGTCGCTTAGCACAAATCCTTTTCTTACCTACCCAGAAAGGATTCCTTGTTTTTCATGTAAGCAAATGAGAAGGCATCCTTCCAGGCGTGTTTGAATGGTGGAGGAGAACAGGTTTGGATGAGACTATTTCCCCTCCTTCTATGTGCTTGAACAGGTTTTAGTTTGAAATTTTAGGACAAACTTGCCCTGTGGAACCCTTATGTGTGCTTGAATTATAGGGAAACTCAAAACTCTAATCCTCTTAATTTGGAAGTAGCAAAGGAGGGTGGAGTCAGAGATACATGGGGGTTAGTGTGGGCAGCTGCCCACATCAACCCATCAAAAATTTGTATTGGAATGATTTAAAATTACATTGTGATGTATTAAAAATTACGTGTGATGCCGACATCAAACCTGAGCTGGTAAATGAAGTGTCCTCAACCAAAAAATCCTAGCTCCACCAATAAGTGGAACCAATGTCCGAGACCATTAAATTCAACTCTGCCTTTCCATGGTAGGAGCTCCCTAGCCAAGGAGGGGCCGGCAAGGGCCTTGGCCCCTCTCATATTTTAAAAACTTACGACAAAAAATTCCTACCTCTGCCCCTGTACCTAGCGCTCGTGTCACAGAGGTGTGACATCTCGAACTCAATATGCCCTCGAACATTCAATCCCCTCCGTAGCGAAGGCCCTGTGATTCATGCACAAGAACGACGCCCATGAAAATGAAATCATAATTATTTCATTTCGCGGCCGCCACAGTCTAAACTAAAACATTAATCTCATATAACTGAGCTGATCAAGACAGAGCTAAAATCTCACAGTTGTAGTGATGCAACATTCTGATCTTCGAAACCATGTTCTACTCAGGAAAATTGCAATTCGTTTGCATGATAAATCTGAAACCTGCAGATGCAGTTCATGTCAATAGCTTAATGGAACCCTTAACTGCTTGAACATAGTCTCCTTCTATAGTTGGCTATTAACAGCAACAACCAAAATAACAATGGATTCTAGCGGAAACCCAACATCTGTTGAAGGAAAATAAACTGTGAAATGAGTTCACGATCTTAGCGGCATCCAAACACAAATACCTTTTCTCTTTTCTCCTTGAAGGCAAACCCTGGTTGATCAGGTGGTGCCGGTCCAAGCTTCAGACATTCATTTAATGGCTGATCATAAATGCAATACAGCTTTCTCATGTAGGCAGAAATTCTAAGCTTACGAGATAACAATGAAAAGCATAAAATAAACTATAAATTGATGAGCATAGATTCATGTCATGCATTTGGTCAGGCGCCATAACTTCAGACTGATCATATATATATATATATATATATATATATATATATATATATATATATATATATATATATATATATATATATATATATATATATATATATATATATATATATATAGGCCGACATGTTTAATTGAGCCACATGGACTATATGAGGTCATCAGCCATGCATAATTAATGAGCTTCAACAACCAGCCATGTGAACTGTGGACTCTAGAACTTCACAACTTTGAATGGCAAAGTTTATTACTTTCCATGCTGTATAATATTTTGTTAGTATTACTCAATGGTCCCTAAGAAATATAGAACAATGCGGGAATATTCTGATTTTGTCCTTTCTTAGAAAATGCAACACCCTTTCGGCTTGGCAAGAGAAAGGCACTTTCGGGAAAGTTGCTGAGAAGGCAAGTTTGGATTTAAAAGGACAGTTCTTCTCAGATGAAATTTTGTTTCCCGTGATTCATTATGGATGATGAGTTGGATGACCCAATCCATATACCTTACTCAAATTATCTTTTTTTTTTTCTTTTATTTTCTTTCATTTATTCCTTCGTTTTTATAAAGATAAGTCAACAAGATGATTTTTTATGGGTCTCCCAGTTATACTACCGATTTCACATACAAAAAACCAAAGGCATGGATTATCTCGATTTTCTCTTTCAATCATTTTTTTTGTAAAGATCAACAGCCAATATGATTTATGCCATTTAAGAGTCATGTACCTACCATTTTCTTATACACACACTTATATATATATATATATATATATATATATATATATATATATATAAGAGAGAGAATTGCATGGTGATTTTGGCATTTTTATTTACCCAGCTATTTATTCAAGGCAATATGATTCATCATGATGAACAGTTAAGAGAAAGAAAAAAAGGTTATGAATATTTTCATTATATAGTATTAGTTTACCTTTTTTTATTGTTTTTCTCTCAATTATTCATCTGTTTTAGATGAACAACTTTGGTTTGATATATATATATATATATATATATATATATATATATATATATATATATATATATATATATATATATATATATATATATATATATATATAGAGAGAGAGAGAGAGAGAGAGAGAGAGATTAAGGGTTCCAGGTCCTCTTGGTTGTTTGGAGTTATTGAGTTTTGCCAAGATCAAGAGGTCTTTTAAGAGAATCCATCAGTTTCTTTAATGCTTGAAGTTGGTGAATAATGGTGAAGTGGGTGGCCCACATAAAATGTGTTATACTACAAGAATTTATAGGGCAGGGCAGACAGCAGATGCTATTATTATATCCAAATGAGGTGAGTCTGGACCTAAACCATGCAGCTAACAGTGTTACAAATGGCATGTCATTTTTGGCGGTCCATGTCTCACCAACCTGTTCCACTCACAGGAGAGTGCCAAGCAAATCACCTTTCCACTGCAAGAAACTTTCGGTTTCTAGAAGGCCACAATACCACCAATCTCTCTCTCTAATATATATATATATATATATATATATATATATATATATATATATATATATATATATATATATATATATATATATTATGTGCAGTGCTTATAAATTATTTGATGAATTTACGACGTGTCAAGTTACTTTCTTAAAAATATGAATACTACCTAATATTTCAATTTTGAAAAGTATAAAAATTGCATGTAATTCTTATATTCATGAGTGCATGCATTAGAACCAATGCCAAACGATCTTTTAGAGGAACACTTGGAGAGCAAGATCAATGGCAGGCGTTTGGCAAGAGTAATGCATGGTTACTGTTCCATGTATTTGCTTTAAAAAAAAAGGAGATAAATTTATGAAACATCTTAACACAGTGTTATATGAATCTACCTCAATTTCTTGAGCAGATTCATTAATTTGTAAAAGTATTTTGTTTTTACCAAGTATGCTTCCACGTCCTGCATTCTATAAGACCCACTGTAGGAGACAATTGATTAGTGGCGGAGCTAGATTTTTTTTTAAAGGGGCATTGATTCACAGGGTTTTATACCTAAGTGGCACTTACACGTATAATAATATAAATATTAAATGATCTTAAGTAAAAAAAAAAAAAAGCTGGTGTGGGCAACCTGGGTACTTACATGTATAATAATACAAATATTAAATGATCTTAATGTAAAAATAAAAGAAAATTAAGAAGCTGGTGTAGACAGTTGCCCCGAGAAAGGCCAACATAGTCGAACATAGTCGAGACTAGAGTATAAAATGATAGTCATGAGTATAAAACAAGCTCAGATTGGAGCATTCACTTTCAGTGAGACTGCCAGCACTCTATTATTTTATTTGCCAAATGTATATTTGATATGGCAGTGTACTGCTCTTCCAATTCAATATGGCCAGCGGGCTCGTGGTTGTTTTCATATGCTTTAGTCCGGTTTCCCTCTAAAATATTAATTTATATAAGGTCTTTGTTGCGAGAAACAAGAATTAGTGCTTGTTTAGTTCTTAACATGGTGCATTTATGGCGGTCGAGCGCCTGAAGAGGAAGGAACACAGAATCAAGTATCGTCAGGTTCAGGGTGTTTGACTTGAGTTAATTTTGCGCCAAAGATTTGTTGGGAAATGGGTTTGATAAATGAAGAGGCTGATGCAATAGAATGGCACGGACGATTGTTACAGTGATTTTTCAAGTTGGTATATCATTTCTTATGATGTTTGAATAACAACAGAAAAATATATGTAGTTGTTGCCGAAACTTAATTTGTAAATAAATACTTGTAGAGAGAGAGAGAGAGAGAGAGAGAGAGAGCGAGCTGCTAATTTAAGTTGTTTCTTTTATTTTTTATAAAATTAAGCTCTTATAGTTGTCATTTAAGCAAGGTTGAGTTAAGAACTAATATTATTTGATGTGAGGATGTGAGAGAGTGAGAGAGATTTACGCTACGCTGTCCAGCCTGTGGACAGTCCATATCTCCTTAATGAGGATTCCTGTCAAGAGAAGTTGACTATATATATATATATATATATATATATATATATATATATATATATATATTATTTTGTAAGTTGTGAGAACATTAGGTCAGAGATAAATTAAAACCAGATCACTCAAATATAACGATTAAAGTGTTTTTTTGGCAATCTAACCTTATATAATCTTAAGAGTAATAGTTTGATGGAAAACATACATTTATATAATCTTAAGAGTAATAGTTTGATGGAAAACATACATTAAGTTTATCATTTTTGGGATAATAATACTTCTATAATAAGCAAAAAGGAGCATCTCCTGTAGCATCATCATTTTGATAGTAGAAAATTCTACTTTTTTCATAAAAACTGAACCAAAGCATAATTTATATCAAAATAGTTGTCATAACTGTAGGATGTTTGCATTTTTAAAAATATTTTTCTAGCAAAAATTTAGACGGTTTGGCTTTTGTCTTTGGCCCAGTCGTTTGGCATCTACCACTCTCTCTCTCTCTCTCTCTCTCTCTCTCTCTCTCTCTCTATATATATATATATATATATATATATATATATATATATATATATATATATATATATATATATAGAAAAAGATCAAAATTGGTAGGTATGTGACCCTTTAGTGCAAGACTCATAAGAAATCATTTTGGCTGTTGATCTTTTAGTGATGGAAAGCTATGAAAAAAAACAAAGGAAAAAGTTATTAATTAGTGTTAGATGATTATTTTTTATCTTTGATTTTCTGACTCATTTCAAATGTCAAAATGTTTCCTTATGGGTCTTCCATCTAAATGGTAGGTGAGTGTGTGTGTATATATATATATATATATATATATATATATATATATATATATATATATATAAAGAGAGAGAGAGAGAGAGAGAGAGAGATTATATTCTTACAGGCCTTCTTACATGCTCCTTAACACTTAACATATATACTCTGTGGAGGAACAATGTTCCTTAACGAAATTCGAGGGCCTTCCGGATATGTGACTCTCAAATAGTAAGATTTGATTAAACAAAAAGATCCTTCCGATGTATTTTAGTTAATTACAGATGTTCTTTGGCACTTGAAGCGGCATTTCCATCTCTGCTGATTCCTCCACGCATGTGAGCTTTAAATATAGGCATTGAAATTGAAGTCGTGAAACCACATTCAGTAAATTCAATGCGGCTCTTCTTCAGCATCTTTAAATCTTTCTTTATGCTGAATTAATGATTGAACAAGTATCGTTCTTAATTTCCAACTGTTGGTGCCACCATTTCATTCTTAGTCTACATCCTGAATTATAAAACAAATTAGATAATTTAATTTTTAAACTGGTTTTATTCAAATGCAATCACGAAATACTATAAACTAATAAAACTTTGAATGTTTGCAGCAAAAATGGCTTATGTCCATAACTGGTGAGTTCTCATTGACCGAATTTTTTTTTTACAAAGGTTTTTGGAAAAAAAAGTGCTTGAATTAGCTTTTATTTAATTATGTATATTATAAAGAATAATCTGTTTCCACACTTCACATTTTATTGGAAACCTCAACCAGATTCAGCTAACAGCGGCAAAGTAAGGATATTTTGGCCGAGGGGTGCTTAAGTAGGGCTGCACATGAGTTGAGCCGAGCTTGACTCAACTTGACCGACAAAGCTCCAGTTCGAGTTCTAAGAACATGCGGGACTTGAAGAATCAACGTCGAGCTCGAGCTCAACTTTGTTCTTGTTAACTTAACGTGTCTCATTTCTTTTAACTCATTAATTCATGTAATTGCTTTCTTTCATCTAATTCAATTACGAACCACCATCTAGCAGAAAATCCAAAAAATAGTGCACATATTATGCATACACACAAACCGGTCTTGTGACTCTGTGAACTGGTTTTACGTAGTCGAGCAAAGCCGAGTTCAAACGAGTCAAGTTCTTACAACTCAAACTCAATTCGTTTAACAGTTAGAGTGTAAATTTAAACTTGAGATCCGCTCATTTATAAACAAATTGAACTCAAGTCATGTTTTTCTGAGTGAGTTCAAGTTGAACTCAAGTTGGCTCGACTCATAATACAGCTCTACACCGGAGTTAGGTCCGATGCTGTAAGGACATATGGTTGGACCTGAATCCAGTTTGTTTAGCTCCTGTTGGTATCTATAAACAAAGTTCTTATGACATCTAAATTTGCATTAAAGGCTTTGTTACTGTTGATTTATATTCATTTATGCACAGGCGTAACGTGGTTCACATTAATGCATGGAACTCTCGCACGAACAAATAAGTCACTTAATGAGTCCGCTCCTTTAAGAAACGTTTAATAAAAATAAAAAGTTTTGTTCACATGCTTTATACAAGTATTAAAATTTTAAAATAGTGTATCAGAATTTTCTACTTTTTTCTAATTTTTTGAAATCTAAAGCAAGTATGATATGAATCGAGTTGATGACGATCTAATGGCTTTTTTTCCCATATTTTCTAAGTATATTATACTTTTAGTTAGTTTCTATTATGCTTTTCCTATTACATTTTGAATAATTTTTAGAATAATTTTGGCTGCAACAGGTAGGTAGGTATATATATATATATATATATATATATATATATATATATATATATATATATATATATATATATATATATATATATATATATATATATATATATATATATATATATACCGAAGGTCAAATAAATGGTTCAAAGTGTTGAACCATAGCAGTTCAGTTCGAATAATGTACACCTTGCAATTGTGTATGACTGCAAACAAAAAAGCAAAGAAAAGCCTTGGAATATCGAAGTGAAATCGAATTGCACTCCGATCAAACTCGAATACACTGGTGGCAGTTTGGAAGAATGACTTTGAACGATTTGTCTAACCTGAATTAGTGACCTTCGGTATCAGTAACCATGAAAAAAAGCTTTAGCTGTAAGCGTGTGCAAAGGCCCTTTTATTGATAAAATTGAATGAACATGTCACTCCGAAGATAGCGACAGTGGCTTTGGCCTTACCCAAAAAGCAGGTGAATTGAGTCTGGTAGTCCCCTTTGTAGACGTAACACACACACACATATATATCGATCATCTGTCCAGTCATGGCGGCCCAATGCAATGCATTAGTTGGGTGTGATAGTTCCCTTTGTAGGCGTAACACACATATATATATATATATATATATCGATCATCGGTCCCGTCATGGCGACCCAATGCAATGCATTAGTTGGGTGTGATTAAATCCTGACGTGGTATTAAGAGGCCGAAGGATTTCTCTATCAAAACCTGAAGGAAAAAACCAAGAATATATATGAAAAATATCACCGACATGTACGAAGCAAATGGGCGCATTAATTGGAAATCAGAGTAGACCCATGTTTTAGATGCTGTGTGTCTGCTTCAGAAACAGCATAATATTTAACAATTTCCTGCTTCCCATTCTGCGTTTACAGACAGTGGAGTATCTTAGCAACTTCGCCACTGACCAAGCATATTAAATGTGAATAGTTTTTTTTTTTTGGGTAAATGGGTTTTAATTTCCCTTCTTAGGAGCAGACTCATTGAGGCTTCGTTTGTTTGCTTCACATCTTATATCCAAAGATCTGAGGTCTGACTTGAGCCTTTTGCTACTTGATGTCAACATGGGTCTCACAAAGTGCGGATTTCAAATCATTTTTGGATCGAATCTGAGATCTGAGGCTATCAAACATACCCTAAGTGGTCTACCCTTTGACGGTTTCTCATCTTCGGAAAAAAAAAGGGTCCAACGTACCCATGGCTCGGTCCACGATCTAGATCCAAATAACAAATAAAAACCCAAATTAGAAACTGGGTCTTCTATGATTTGCTCTTGCATCATAAGGTCAGTCGGTATATATGCGACTCATGAACATGTGAAAGCATTAAGAACATGATTTGATACCGCTGCTCTGTGGCTTCCTTCATGCATGGAGGTTTCCCGCTCACAAATGCTTTTGGATTCATGGAATTGGTAGGAATGAGATCTAAGCGGTGGCGGAGCCAGAAAATATTTCGGATGAGAGCGCTCATTCACAGGTTTTTATATTGAAAGAGACACTATGTTGTATATAACAGAACAAATATTAGAAAATCTTGACATAAAAATAAATAAACATTGAAGAAGAACTGCCCACACCAGCCCATATGTGGCTCTGCCTCTGAATCTAACTCGATCAAAATTCTGCTAGAAAGAGAAGAGTGGATCCGGCTTGAAGAGTTCACATATGTGCGCAAGGCTCTAAGAAAAGCTTTCGTCCAATCCAATGGTAGAAAATCTTCTACCAAATGGCATGGTTTTAGAAAATTGATCGCCAAAATGCAAGAACTTGTTTTCCACAACTTATCTATAGGGGGCCGTTTGATGGCTTGGAAATATATTTCTGAAAATATATTTTTGGAAATATAGGAAATGGAAACATGAAATGGGAAAAATCTTTCCGATTCCAATTTTGGTGTGTGTGTGATGACTCAAAAACATATTTCCAGTTCTATATTTCTGAGTTTGATCGTACTGATATATTTTCAAATTTCCAGAAAATTAATTCTGAGTTTGATGATAAGGAAATATTTTTCCAGATTTACAAAAATTAGATACATAAGCACACCAAATACATAAATAACCCTCAATTGCGAGTCTTTTTCATACAACAACAAAAATAACGGAACTAAAGTTTGAATAACATATGAACGCATCAAGATACTACTATGAGCACTAACAAACAAACATGTTAAGCAAGAGATCTTAAATAAAGTTTACAGATAAGTGTAAGCTTCCCAAAGCAGGAATGAAGATGCAAGATCTAATGTTTGAAGATGAAATTAGCTTATATAAAAGTTATTTTTGTTGCAGAGGGATTCAGCAGAGAAAAACCAAGCTCAAGCTTGGATGAAGAAGCTTGTTCCAAGCTCAGCTCATGTATGCCTCTAGACAGTCTTGCTGCCATCATCAAAAAGCTCCAAACTAAAATCAGACAGCGTTTAAGCAGGACGACATACAAATACATTCTGTCTACATTAAGGAGGACGACATACAAACACATTCATGTCATTCTTATATGAAATATTCTTAATCTACTATGAACTTCGTATGTTTATAGAGAAATCTGTCACAAAATCTCTAAGCTCCAGTTAAATCTGCCATGGAACAGTATGCTCAAACAAGATTATGTAGGATAATTATTGAATATGCTAGATACTCTTTCTGTATATTCACGACGCATGCACTCCTCACCTATGTAACATAAACCACAAGCACAGTAGTTAGACATGCCTGCAGTGCCAGGTAGACAAGGCAAAGAAGTTTAGGACCAACAACAGAAGAAGAATAACTGCAACTGACATATGCACCGCAGTATATTTCCAGCTTAACAAACGCCCCCTAAAAGCTTTCTTCTCTTCTGAGCACAGGTGTTTTAGGGGCCATTTGGATGGCACCCTCATCTAACCTAGTTTTATGAAAACTTCGTTTTGTGAAAACTCGGTTTTTTTAATGAGTTACCAGAACTTGGTTTATCTCCTTTGGGTGACACACCCAAAACCTGGTGTTTTTTTATAATTTTTATAAATACTGGGTCAGATTTCACTCCCTTTTTACAAAACCAGGATTTGTCAAGTTTGAGTTGTCTTCAAATTCAATTTTAGGATGGCACCTAATTAAACACTTAGTAAACCTAAAAGCTAGGATTTGTTGACAAAAACCTGTTTTTGAGGTGTCACCCGAATATCCAAGGGTGGAGCCAGAAATTTTTTATGAGGGGGTCGAATTAAAGTTTCTAAATTTTGAATATGGCTGAAACATCTTTTTTCAATTTTTTATATAGAACAAGTGAAATTTTCTAAAATTTACATGTACATTTTTAAAAAAAAAAAATTTGAGGTGAGGCCAGGATCCATGCGAGCCCTACCTTGGCTCCAACCCTGCAAACACGGTAGCTTTTGACCGAGATGTTCTTGGTGCAATCCAATCCATTGATTTTTTGCGTGTTAAAATTGACATTGGAATATTTTAAGACTAACATTTTTACAATTCTCTTTGCTGTTTCCGAAATGAAAGCTGGTAAAAGTCGAGTGAGAGTCACAAATCATAATCCGATTTGGAAAGACGAAAAGTACACACCTCATCAACTGCTTATCCTATTTTCTACGTTGCTCATTATATGTAGCATCTACTTCCATAGTAAATTTATCAATCTGCACATTCTAGGAGCCCTTTATTTTAACGTAACTTGTTAGATCATGAGAATGTGCAACGCAACACAAAAACATAGAATTCCCATATATATATATATATATATATATATATATATATAACAACTAGATTATTGATGGGAATCATATAAACCGTAAATACCGAGGAAATAAGATGATGGAATAGATTTGCAAGTCTGGCATATCCTTAAAGGAGTTAAGAGATTTCAACTTATTTGTTTACTCTTTTTTTTTTTTCCTTTTCTCTCTTCCCCAAAAAGGTACTTTAGACATATGAAAAAACAACTTAATTTGTATATTTGTAATTTAATCTCCATTGTCTGATCCCTTTGAAATGAATGGTGCCTATAATTTCCATCAAGATTTGGTAGAGAGCACTACTAAAACCGGACTCTTTACTGGCGGGATGAAATGCAGTAAAAAAGAGGATATATATTGGGGAATTGGTATATCCCAGACCACTTAGGTCAGGGATAGGAACCATACCTCTCAAATTCTTGTTAAGAAATATTTTAAACAAAAGATGAACATTGTAGATGGTTTATAAGCATTATTTTAACGTAAAACAAGTCTTAATTCTAGTCATTTTTATGAAAATATTAATTTTTCTGCTTGTGAAATATTGATGTTGTAACAGCCATTCATTTTTCTAATTCTATAAAAACTTTACTAAACTTGAAGAGGATTAACTTAATATATATTTCTGATAGTAATATTCATCTAAATAATATCTGTACTGTTGGATCGTGCAAAAAAGTGTCTTAGCAGTCAATTTTACTTGGACAAACTAACTAAAAGTGAGATAAAGCCGTTTACATATTGAACAAACTCTACGCTAACATGGGTTGTTCTCAAAAATGCAGCACAAAGCAACCCACCATCTCCCAATCTCCAGCAATCACCACCACCTACCAACAACAGTAGCACCATGGCCATGTCACCACTGTCGCACCGCCTCTCTTCCGTCTTTCCCATCCTTCTCCTCGCCATCCATCTCCTCCCCTTCTGCTCCTCCACCTCCTCTGTCACCACAGACGTCTTCGTCAATCTTGTCCAAGTCGATGCCCACCTGAACTTAACCTACCACGAGCGGCTACACCGGGTGATGCGTCGAAGCCATCAACGGGCCATGAACCTGCATCACCGCGCCCGGAGAGGGTGGCGCCACCGCGCAAACCCACGACCACTGGACCAGAATTCGTCGAGCATCGAGACCTCGCTGCAAGCTGGGCACGGCGAGTTTCTAATGAAGTTAGCAATAGGAAATCCCCCAACTTCCTTCATCGCCATCGTCGATACAGCAAGCGATCTGATTTGGACTCTGTGCAGCCCTTGCACCCTGTGCCCCGACCAGCCCTCGACGGTTTTCGATCCTCAGGGCTCGGCTTCCTACTCAAAGCTGCCCTGCTCGAGCCCATCTTGCAGCGCCCTGCCCCACGTTTGCGTCCCTTTAAGCGACGACTGCCAGTATATTGGAGATCAGTCAATCAAAAACACCATCATCTCGTGAACGTAGATCATTTTGATCGAACCACTTAAATAGCCGTGCCTTTGTCCTGTGATACTCTTCTTTATTTCCTTTGTTTTGGAAGTTCTTTTATGGTATCAGAGCCAATCGATTCATCGTTGAGAATCAACTTCTGCCATGGCGTCTTCTTCAAGCAACAACACACTCAGCAATCAAATGGGCAATGGTATGGAAACTCCCTCCTCTTTTTTACTGCAACACCCAAATCATCTTCAACTCTCTCTTGGCATCAAAGTGAACACTGAAAATTATTTGATGTGGGAATCTCAATTCACTCCCATTTTATTGTCATGTGATCTGATGGGATTCGTTGATGGAACGAGACCCGCACCAGAAAAATATAAGCCTGGCATAACCGAAATAAGTCAAGATTATCTCAATTGGGTGCGACAAGACCAAATCCTTCTTTGTTGGATTAAGTCGTCTTTATCTGAAAATGTTCATGCTCAGATTATTGGATTGAAAACCTCGGTAGAGGTCTGAAATGCGTTGAAACATTCTTACGCCGTTCATTCGCGGTCAAGAGTTATGCAGTTAAAGTTTCAATTACAAGATTTGAAAAAGGGCAATATGTCCATGGATGCATATTTTCAGAAAGTAAGGGTTATAGCACATCAATTAGCTATAGCATCTAAGCCAATAGACGAAGATGATTTGGTTTTATACATATTTAGGGGTCTGCCAATTGAGTATCTTGCCTTCAAAATAAGCATGGAGACACGTAAGGAACCCGTTAGTCTCAACGAGCTTTATGGCCTCCTTCTTATGCAAGAAGCAAATCAAAAGAGTCACGATGATGAATTTCTGCCCACTGTGAATAATGTCTTCAAGTGGCACAATGAGCGACCACATACTTATCGTGGTCGAGGAAGGTTTGTATACAAAAACAGAAATTTTCAAGGCAAAGAGAGATCAATATGTCAGATCTGTGAGAGGACAGGGCATGTAGCTAAAAACTGCTATACTTATTTGAATCTCGTAAAAAACAAGAGCCCAAATCCTCAAGCGTTCCATGCTGCCATTGTAGACGCTTCAAAATCATCAGTTGGGGATGATAATTGGTATCCCGATTCAGGCGCAACCCACCACGTCACCAACGATATCAATAAACTTTCTATACATACAGACTATCGTGGAAAAGACACTTTGAAGGTTGGCGATGGAATAGGTTTGTCTATACTCCACATTGGTTCATCCATGTCCACTAGAAATTTGTTTTTAAATGATATCTTACATGTTCCAAATATAACTAGGAACTTGCTATCTGTTCAAAAATTTTGTAAAGATAATGATGTTTATATCGAGTTCCATCCTAACTCGTGTTTTGTGAAGGATCAAGCCGGGAAGGTACTGCAGCAAGGAACCAGCCAGAGTGGCCTCTACAAAATTAACTTTGCAACAAATAAAGAGGCTGTGTATCGAACGAGTATCTTTGGAGACTTGGCATAAAAGACTTGGCCATCCCGATTTTGTTACAGTTAGGCGCGCCTTAAATAATTTTGATTTATGCTATGATAATTTGTTTCCTCCAACTTTATGTGAAGCATGTCATAAGGCTAAGAGTCATAAACTCCCTTTTCAAATTGTTTCTTATAAAGCACAAAAACCTCTTGAAATTGTTTATTCTGATGTTTGGGGTCCTGCTCCGATTTTGGAAACTAATGGTTATCGTTACTATGTTATTTTTGTTGATGCATATTCTAGATATATATAGTTTTATTTGCTTAAGTTGAAATCCGATGTTATGGCTGCCTTTAAATCATTCAAAACCCTTGCTGAAAATCATACAGGGCATAAAGTTAAATTCTTGCATTCTGATGGGGGTGGTGAGTACCAAAGTCTACAATCGTTTTTATCTGAAAATGGCATAGGACATCGAAAGAGCTGTCCTCACACTCCCAAACAGAATGGGAGTGCTGAAAGACGGCACGACACATTGTTGAAACTGGTCTTTCTCTTCTAGCTGAAGCAAATATTCCAAAAAATTATTGGCCATATGTTTTCAATTCTGCTATATATCTTATCAACTACATGCCCACCAAAGTTCTCAACTATCTTTCACCTCTGGAAAAGTTATTTCAAAAAATCCCAGATTATAATTTTCTTAAAGTCTTTGGATGTGAATGTTATCCCTACCTAAGACCCTATGCGACTCACAAACTTGATTTTAGATCTGAAAGATGTGTTTTTCTTGGGTATGCCTCTCAACACAAAGGTTACTACTGCCTGAATTTGAAAAATAAAAAAGATTTTTACCTCTCGCCATGTCGTTTTCAATGAAAAGTCATTTCCTTTCAAGGAAGAAAAGACCAATGACCAACCTGTCTCTAGTGATCAACATCTGCCTCCGCCTCAATTTGTTCCAGTTTTTTCAAACGTCAACCACTCGAGAGACACCAGTGGTCATAGAAGTGAAAATGAGGAAAACCATGCCACTCCCAACTCTCAACCAAGCATCTCCAACCATGATGAGCAAGTTGACTTGATACAACTTAGATCAAATGAGAATCAACAAAACCTAGACCAATCTGTAAGTGTCGAACCCAACAGTGAACCTACCAGAACCCATAGTATGATAACACGTTCTCAAGCTGACCGGGTCCAAACAGAAAATATCGAGCCAATCCTTGAGCCTACTAGAATCCATAGCATGACAACTCGGTCCCAAGTCGGTATAGTTAAGCCCAACACTAGCTATACTGCCTATGAAACCCACTCAGCTACAAAATATCCTTTAGTCCTATCTACAACCTCGAATTTGACCATTGAAACCGAACTCACTACTCTTCAAGAAGCCCTTGCTTGTAGACATTGGAAGGAAGCTATGGAAAGTGAACACCTCGCTCTTCTCAAAAATCAAACTTGGAGTCTTGTTCCTACCTCTAGTGACAAACATATTGTAGGATGCAAATGGGTTTTTAAAATCAAACGGAGGGCTGATGGTTCGCTAGAAAGATATAAAGCGAGACTAGTGGCCAAAGGGTTAACCAACAGGAAGGGATTGACTACACTGAAACCTTCAGTCCAGTAGTTAAACCCACAACCATTAGAATAATTCTCACTATTGTTTTGAGTCGCAGGTGGAAAATCAATCAATTAGATGTTCAAAATGCATTTCTCCATGGAACACTAGAAGAAGAAGTCTATATGGCCCAACCGCCCGGTTTTGAAGACATGAACTATCCCACTCACATCTGCAAGCTTCACAAAGCGCTCTATGGCTTGAAACAGGCCCCAAGAGCTTGGTTCTCTCGTCTAAGTACTTTCCTTCACAAGATGGGTTTTCAAGGAGCCAAAACTGATAACTCGCTTTTTATCTACAAAGATACGAAGACGGTCATGTACATTCTCGTTTATGTGGACGATATCATATTAACAGGAAGCTCAGATGTGCATATTCAAAAATTGATTGCTGCCTTCAAATCAAAATTTGCAATCAAAGATCTAGGAAGTCTTCACTTCTTTCTGGGCATTGAAGCCAAACATTCTTCTCAAGGCTTGTTCTTATCTCAACAGAAATACATCTTGGATCTACTAAAGAAAACAAATATGGTAGAAGCAAAACCAATTTCTACACCCATGGCTACATCTCCAAATTTGACGGCACATTCAGGGTTTTCCTTTCATGATCCAAGCCTATATAGAAGCATAGTTGGAGCTCTACAGTATGCAACAATGACAAGACCAGACATATCATTTGCAGTAAATAAAGTTTGTCAATACATGCACAATCCAACCAACATCCATTGGGCTGCCGTGAAGCGAATATTAAGGTATCTAAAGCAAAAGTTTGACCATGGACTGAATCTAGAACCGTGTACAGAAATGGATATCTCAGCATACAGTGATGCGGATTGGGCTAGATGCCCGGATGACAGAAAATCCACTAGCGGCTATGCAATATTTGTTGGGGGGAATCTTGTCTCTTGGAGTTCAAAGAAGCAAAATGTAGTATCTCGGTCTAGCACTGAAGCAGAATATAGAGTCATCGCTAATGCAACAGCCGAAGTTACTTGGATCAAATTCCTATTACAAGAACTTGGAATAAAATCATCTCGAGAACCAATTCTTTGGTGTGACAACATTGGAGCCACATATCTTGCATCTCATCCAGTATATCATTATAGATGCAAACATGTAGAAATCGATCTTCTCTTTGTTAGGGACAAACTTGCAAAAGGGAAATTGGCCATCAAGTACATTTCAACAAAGGATCAAATTGCTGATATCTTTACCAAACCATTGCTAAAGCAGGCGCATGAAGCAATGACACCAAAGTTAAAGGTCATCAAGTTCAATCTCAATCCTATCAACGACAGGATAAGATTGACGAAGGGTGTTAACAACAATAGTGACCTCACTCCAACGTCTCTCCCCAAGATGGAAGGTGGACCAACGGCTCTCTCCATAGAAGGCGATACTCCAATGAAAGAAACAAAGCAAGACTTCCTATTGAAGCCATCTATGAAGAGAAACAAAATCATGGTACTAAAAGAGACGTTGAACTCTCCAACGTCTAGTATTGATGTATAAAATCAAAGTAGAAAATCTGTAAGGGTGTGCTGGAAATTCAGAAATCAAAAACACCATCATCCCGTGGACGTAGATCATTTTGATCGAACCACGTAAATAGCCTTGCCTTTGTCGTGTGATACTCTTCTTTATTTCCTTTGTTTTGGAAGTTCTTTTACAGTCGACCACCAATGGGTACCTGAGCTCGGAGACCTTCACCTTGGACTCCGCCTCATTCGAGAATGTGGGATTCGGTTGCGGCACCATAAACTGGGGGTTCCACGAGGGCGCTGGCTTGGTTGGTCTGAATCGCAGCCGGCTGTCGCTGATCTCTCAGCTTGGCGCCTCCGTCGGCTACCAGTTCTCCTACTGTTTGACTGGACTGGAGGGCAGGAATTCTGGTTCGAGTCGCCTGGTCTTCGGACCCAGCTCGTCCTTGCCGAGCTCATCGGTCGGTGCCATCAAGTTGCCATTGTTGATCAACTCTAGAAATCTGGATTTCTACTTTGTGGATTTGGAGGGCATTAGCATTGGAGGAAAGCGTCTGCCAATAGAAGCATCAGCATTCCAATTCAAGCAAGGGGGCACTGGTGGTGTCGTTGTGGACTCGGGCTCCGCCCTTACGTATTTTGTTGCTGAGGCATACAGGTATAGCACCATTTCCTTTCCCGAAGTCCTGGTTATATTGTTGACGACTCTTTATGTATCATGCATATCCTAAATAAGTCCCATATTTAATATGATTTTTCACTAAATTAATCCAATCAAATATTTAAATCATGCATTCACTATTTCTCAGATCTTGTAGATACGCTTCAGTTGGTTTTGAATCTTTTCATTTAGATTGTTAAAAAGGTGGGTTTTTTCAATCATCAAGTTTTTTTGCCTAATCTGTTACGGCCATTCAGATTTTACTCATGCATAAAGATATTAATTACCCATATTAGTATTTGTTGATATGTTAATTAGATCAAATAAAGTATGACAAATACAAAGTTAGGTACGTAAAAGTTCTTTCTATGGGTATAAACAGAATTTTCCAGGACAAAGCTGTAAAATGTTAAATCATTATTTTCACATATTTCTACAAGGAGATGAATCTGAAACATAGGCAAATAAGCTGATATACATCTAGGGACATTACTTATGAAAAAATCTCTTAATTAGTCAAGACGATCTTACGTGATAGCATGTTCGACATAAAACAAATATATGATACTTTACAGTAGTTTACAGAAAGGTTTTCAATATCAACTTGCTAAAAATAAAATTCAGTTCACTTGGAACGCTTAAATTTCAAATTACAGGGATAAGTTTTTGTGATGAACTACAGAGAAGTGAAGCAAGCATTCATCACAGCGATCGGCCTGCCAGTTGCAGCTGGCCCAACCGCTGCGGGTTCCGGCCTCTGCTTCCAAGGCTTGGTCGACCCTTCGTCCATCCCCAGTCTCACGCTTCATTTCAGTAGCGGTGATTTCTGTGCGGCACAGGAGAACTATTTCTTCGTTGATAAGGACAGTCGGTTGTCTTGCCTAGCGATCAACGAGACGCCGATGGGAATGTCCATCATCGGAGCCTTCATGCAGCAGAACGTCCACATTCATTACGACCTTGGAAACAACCTGATCACTTTCACGCCTGCACAAGAAGAACAATAAAGAGATTCTTCTTTGTTTCTTGTTTCTGTTAGCGGAAGAAGAACAATAAAGAGATTCATTGCAACAGAAATTTCAGTTGCTTTCTTGCGATTGTGATACGGTGGTGGCAATTATCTTTCAGCTTAATTCCCCCGTGCTTCCATTTTCTATTACGACCAAAAGTCTCTAGGGAAAATTCTGGGCCTGGATAAGCATTCGATACTAATTCTTGATATTATCCAAATCTGAATTATACATGAGTACTTTATTTGGGGGAAAATACAAAAATTTTTAGTAACAAACTTGCAAAGATTAGAAAAACAGTTTAAGATGCAAGTTGAAGCATATAGAATATGTCATCTTGAGGGTCAGAAATAAAATACTCATATATAATTTTAAATATTTGAAAGGAATGGAGGCCCCAATCTCATACCACAACAAAAGAAAAAAGAGAAGGAACTGGTTCATGTGAATATGACAAAATAGAAACTTGCATGTGGTCTTGCTACTTGGCACTATCTTTTGGAGAAATAAAGTTTTTTGGGGGGTGGGGGAAACTTGAAGAATAGATAATAATTGAAAACACTAAACCTAAACACTCAAAAATACATTTAAAATTTTTCATGGTTAACCAAGAGGCATCAACTATATGTGTTGGAAATGAGGTACTATGTAAGTTGAAACATAGCAGGGATGCCACATCGTGGCACCAAAAGCAAGCATAGTACTCTCCGAGGATGGGGGGAAGGATGGAGGCTTCAGTCTTCTTATTATTAGACTATTAGACAGTAGGATAAAATGCTCCTCTTACCAAACAAGCATTCTCATCAACTATTAAGTTCATAAAAATTTACTAGTTTGCTCTCCAAAAAAAGAAACGAAAGACATACTTAGTTTTGCAAATAGAAATACCGTTAACATGTTTTGCATGTTTTTTCATCATTAATAACAAAAATGTTCACTGACATGGATTTGGAACATTATTCAGTATAGTTTAGTTATAGAGACTATAGAAACTAAGCAACATGAGGATATAGTTAAAGAGACTAGTAAACATTTATTAACATGAAATTTGATTATACCAAGAGGGTTTTAGCCATTCGGCTCTTTAACATAAATTTAGCCATCAAGAACTTCCACGGAGACAACATTAATGTTGCTCAAATATTGTCCAAGGGTTTGGTCGATAGCCCCGATTCTTTTCTAAGGTGTACATCGTCAAGTGAATTGGACTTGTGCTAGATTTTAGGTGAACTATTTGGCACTTGTTGAGGCAACCAATTACGTCATTTTTCGTCTAAGATAGATGACGAAGCCGAATATATGCACCTTTTGCGCCAGGATTAATTAGGAGTGGGCCCCGGGCTGGACACGAAAGTTGGGTCAGGCCCTGGCCATTAAAATGGCATTGGACTGATCTGGGCCTTGATTGAACCATGCCTACCCCTACTAGATTGCATAATGACCAATATACCTCTTGTCAGTAAAAAAAAAAAAGATAATATTTTTGTAAGGACAAAAAAAGGGTAGTAAAAAGGTTAAAAGGACCTTTCTCGTTTAAAGAGGACCTTTCTCTTTAAAATCTCTAAGATACTATGAGTCCCACCTTTTTTTTAAACATATATCTGTTGCGTGCACATTCCTGTCACTCTCATCAATGAACAGATTGTGGAAGTTTGGAGGAATTGAGAATGTTCTGCGTAACTAATTACAAAGTTGCAATTCCAATTTATTCTTCAAGTGCAAATTTATTCTCCAATTGCATAAAATCAATTGCGTCCAACTGTGATCGAATCTTACATTCGATACTTGAAAGGACTAAAAATGTCTATCTATTCAGAACATGATGGGTAACATTTCATGTACATTAAGGCCCTATTTGATGCGAAAAATACTGTGCATTAAAGGGATTTTGTAGTTTTTGTAAGGCTTTTACCTTTGTAATCAAACGCTGGTAAAAATCCCTACCAAAATTGTTCAACCAAGGTACACTTACTAGGGAGTCTGACCTTTTTCCAAAGATATTTTTTTTGCCCGTTAGGGCTTCTTCTCTTCTTTGAATCATTTCTCCATGGCCACCGTCTCTTCCTCCTCCCACAAATGAGTGAGGGACTGAGAGTGTAGTCTTCACAGAACAACACGACATCTTTCTCTTCTCCTTTGTTTCTCTTTCTCATCACAGAACAACCGCGGGGCGATTGTGTTTCTTCACAAGAAAGATCCTTCGCCATCCCTCTCTCGTGCCATCTCTATTTTGTCTCTCTCTCTCCCTCTCCCTCTATTTGTCGGCTGCACGTGCCATGCCTCCCTTCCGATGGTGGTAGTAGGATCGGCTGAGTCGTCAGCTTGAGCTTGCGATTTGGGTACAGAGGCACCAATTAGAGGCCTTCTGTAATCACCCTTTCTGGAAGAGTTCCGGCTCAAGGATAGAGCAAAGACCGTGGGTGTAGTGGCTGTCGCTGCCTTGGCTGTGGGTCACCGGGACCAGGAGGCATATCTTCCGAAGCGGGTTGACTGCTTTTGTTGCTCACTTCGTCAGATGAACTTTGTGCAGTTGCTTTGAGTTGTGCATAACTCTTCAGAAAAGGAAGAATTCTCAGCAGTTATATATTACAAAAAGCAAGAATACGAGGAAGCCAACATTGATGTGCCTTGAATATATTATGCGAAGATCTCTTCAGTCAGTAACTTTTTGAAGAGAATGAAAGGAAGAAACTTGCTTACATTTCCTTTAATACTCACGATCATGTTCATGCATCTTCTGGTGTTACACCATTAAAAACACAACGCTAAAATAAATTGTCTGTGTTTTATTTTTTCTTGTACACCAAACGCAGTTAATTTTTTAACAGAAAAAGTTTCCCTGCCATTTTGCATGGTCCTAGATTGGAAAAATCAAATTTTTTCTTTTCATATATTTTTTCTGAAGTTTTTTTCATGGTAAATTTACCGTTCAAAAATTTACCCATGCATCAAAAGGTACCTAATTGTGCATCTTACTCCTGAAAATTTCATACCAGAGAAAGAGGTTAAGCAATAAGCATGCATACTATATATATTTGCTAACACACAATTTGATTTAATTTGCAACAAGAGTACTTAGATAGTATATATGTGAAAACTTAAGGTTCATTGAGCATAATTTGGATAAAATTCACTTCATAACTGTCCATCAGGATGGATTGAACCATCCTCATGAGTGAGTTGTGTGACTTTAAGTAACTAAAGTTACTATGCTATTTTGTTATATATATATATATATATATATATATATATATATATATATATATATATATATATATATATATATATATATATATAAGCATTTTTACAAAAAATGTTACAAATGATGAAAAATAAAAAAATGGTTTGAATAAACCATGCTCTTTATGTAAATATCTAAATTTTTACCTATTGATTTTATTTTTATTACTTAACATTTTTCACATCAATGTAAATACATAGATATGTTAAAAGCAACTATAAAATGGGAGGTGGTTTCTCTCACTCTATGTATATATGTAACAATAGGGAATAAGGTCTATGGAAGGAGAGATGGTTAAGTGCAAACCATGTACAACCTCTAGACAGTAGACCCTTGGCCCACTTTCCAAAGCACCTAAAGCACTGTACTAGTAAAGGAGAAATAGGTATTTTAATATTTTTTTAAATGTTTTTTTATATTTTTATATTTTTTTGAGTTCTATTTCTATCTATACAAAAAAAATTCTTTTCTAGTATGAACGAAGGGCATTTCTGTTATTGACCATATTGGCACAAGAATTTATGGCACATAAAACAATGTTCTTTTCAAAATGCCTTAGTCTACTCTTTATGACAAGTGTCATACAGACACGCTTATGCAGTTTTTTATTGTGGGTAGATTTGTACATGTAACCACTTGATTGTTGTAGAAGACATAATAGACATATTTGGCAATACATTTATGTAAAAAATATTATATACAAGAATATATAATGACTAAAATACCTTTCACTAAGTAAAAATTATAGTTTTTTTATTAAGATGAAAAAGAGTTGTGGAAAAATTAAAAGTCTAAAAAATACATATTTTTTTATTAAAAAATTCGTAAATACCCAACCCCTTTTTTTCCCTCTAGTGTATAATTTGTGTCTACACCACAACTTGATGTCATGTTGGACTACCCTAACAAATTAGTGTAGGACTACCCTTATAAATTAGTGCATAAGTTAATGCGAAGAACACATGCTCTAATTGGACAAATTAACTTAAAAGTGAGATAAATCCATCCATATTAACTTTTTTTAAACTTTTGAAAAACATATTAACTTTCAGTTTACAACTTAATCTCTATCATGTGATCTATGGTGTGGATGAATTCCATCAATCATTTGATAATATATATATAAGCAACTTTACAAAAAAAATTATGATGAATGAAAAATAAAAAGTAGTTTGAAGAAACCATGATTTAAATATCTAAATTTGTACCTATTGATTGAATTTTTGTTACTTGACATTTTCCACAACAATTTAAATAGATAGAGATCTTAAAAGCAACTATAAAATGAGAAGTGGTCCCTCTCACTCTATTTATATATATAATAAAAGAGTAGAAGGTTTGTCGAAAGAGAGATGGATAAGTGCATACCATACACAACCCCTGATGCATAGGCGAACCCTTGCCCTACTTTCAGAAGCACCTAATGCACATTACCCCGTAAAAAAAATGAGTATTTTGTTATTTTTTTAAATGTCTTTTTTAATCTTTCTATTTTTTTGAGTTCCATTTATATCTAGGCCTTTTAATCATTAACCATATTTGCGCACAAATTTATGACGCATAAAAGAAGGTTCTTTTCAAAAGGCCCTAACCCACTTTTTGGGACAGGTATCATGCACGCACAACTTTTTTGTGTGCACAAACTTGTGCATATAACTACCTTAGTTGTGGAAGACATAATTTCACACACAGGTAAATATATTTGACCAAAATGGTTATGTGCATACATCTATACAATATAATAACTAAAATACTTTTTATTAAGTAAAAATATAGTTTTTTCTATAAGGATGAAAAGGAGTTGTGAAAAAGTTAATTGTCTAAAATATATATTTTTTTATAATTTTTGTTTTAAATACCCAACCTCCTTCCTTTCCATCTAGTGTATATTTATTGTGTGCACCACACAACTCCATCTCATGTTTGACTACCTTAACAAATCAGTGCATGACTACATAAGAAATTAGTGCATAAGTTAATGGGAAGAACAGATGGTCTAATTGAACAAATTAACTTAAAAGTAAGATAAATCCATCCAATACATTGAACAAACTATTGACCAACTCTCACTTGGCTTGTACCAAATAAGGTGTTTGATCCAACCATGAACTAGCTAGTACTTTCAGTGCTCACGGTTATCAGGAATCATCAAGTAGATCGGTCCCCATGCCCAATTCCTCCTTTTAGCAGATCATCAGCCATTAGGATGTTGTGTCTTTTCTTTTTTTTTTCCCTTCTATTGCAACCCTTACAACTTGCAGGTCTCAAAATAGCGCCGCCTCGTCATTAAAAGACAATTAATAGTTTACATGATCGCCTGTTAATTGCTTTTCTCTGCCCAGTTTGCATTAAAAAAAGTTGAAAACTAAGTCACAGTGGTACGCCACTTTGGTGGCGTACCACGTACCGGTACGGCGGTATGTTCCGGTACGGCCCGGATCTGGATCCGGATCGGATCCAGATCCAAACATCATTATAATAAAAAAACTCAAAAAAATTACTTGTTTTTTATTTTTTTTTTTACTTTAACATAAGAAGTCTCATTATAACTTAAAAAAATCATGATTTTAAGTTACTTGTGGTTTAATTATATATAATAATTATGGTTTAATTATATATAATAACTATTTTTTTGAATTAATTATATATAATTATATATAATAGTCGCCGTACCCGTACCCATACCCCGGTACCCGTACCCGAACCCGTACCCGTACCATTGTGACATAGGTTGAAAAACACCTAAAATGGAAGAAAAAAAAAACATTAAAATAGCTGACCTATTTTCCCGTTTTATACCTATTTGTTTCGAACAAAACACAATTTTTGTGACTATGAATTGTAGAGTACTAGATGAAGAGATTTGGGAAAGTGGGTTACAAGCAGGAATGTGAACGATGTCGAGTTGAAGGTTCTATTCTAAGACAAGCTTTTGCTTGAACTTTTTCATGGTGGCGTTCTTAATACTCGTTTAATGGCGGTGGAGGTCCACCTTCAATTCCAGTAGCTACACAGCATTTCTCTCCATGGTTTCATATGGAACTTAAATGAACTTTGTTCTCATATAGTTGATGAGCCTAGCAATAAGCAAAAAATAATGCACTTCCCCTGTATACAAAAAATTTTCATGTAAAGCTGTCTTCCCTTGAACGTGGAGATCGGAAGCACAGCGCCAGGCGCCAGCATTTGCTCACTTGAACCTAAGGCTGGGCACCGGGCCGGGCCGCCGTCGGGTACCCGGTACCCGGCCCGCCACCGGCCCGGCCCGATGCCCAGCCTTACTTGAACCTCTATACAAAAATTTTCGTAGTGTTTTTTTATATATATTATTTTATATTAAAAATATATATTTTAAAAATTTAACCAGAGTGGACCAGGTAGGGTTGTGGCCCGGCCCGAGCCCGTCTACTTATTGGGCCAGACAGGGTGATAATCAGCTTTTACTTAATACCTCTAAGCACCGAAAGCAAGTCGCATGTGTTACGGGGACAAGTACTATAATGAATTGGTTGGATTTGCATGATCAATCGCAAGTAACTGCATGAACGTGATCAATTTCAATTTCTGCAGGTTGCCTTTAATTTTAACTAACGTTGACGGCATAAATTAAAATAGTAAAACATAGAAAAGTGCACATTCTTGGAGAATTATGACTGATCCATAAAATAGGAATTTTGTAAAAACATGTAATGTCTGATCTTCATGTGCTAATGCTTTCATTAGATAAGGAAACATGCAATAAGTCTCCGTAAATTAATCCCCCACAACAGTCTCCCGCTAGCATCTTTCACAAAGTTGATTTCATCTTTTTACAACTCTTCAGTCTAAAAAGTTTTTTTTCTTTTTCTCTTTTTAGCTTTTTGGTCACCGCAAAAGTGGATGGAAAAAACAAGGGGATACAAGATCACATAAGGTGCACAAATAAAGAAATTCCAACTTCCCAGTGTTTTTTAAAATCTTAATGTTCTGTGAGTAACGATATAAAAGAAAAAGTGAGAAAAAATAACGTAAACAGTTGAGAGAAAAAAAATCTCTCTCCAAGTTATAATTTTCTGTAAATAAGTGAGTATGAGAATTATGGTGGAGATTTCTCATGTATTGTAATTTGGGATGTCCATGGAAACCGAGCGATCAAATAGAACATGTTCCAAGACTATGTTACTGGTAGGGTCTTGGATTTAGATGGGGAGATAGAAAAAAAAAGTCATAAGCGTGGATCGGGTAAGATCCAATATATATTCAACACATGGGTTCGACAACAGATTTTTTGTGCAGACCCGATGATCAGTAAGTCGGTGACTGACCCCTCCTTGCTAAGGTGTTTGATGCGCAAAAAGAAAGGATGTCTTTTTTATTGTGGACTTTTCCCCTAAAAATTCAAAATTGTTCCGGCATCTATCGAAAAAGCCTTATAATTTCCACTCCTTTTCTTCCTTTTTCCCGTTAGAGCGCGGCGGCATGCACACCATCGTCTCTCCCCGACCCTTTCTTTCTCTGCAGCAGACGCCATTGAGCCCTTTGGGCGGCATCTCTTTCGATGGCAGGAGTTCGTTCGCAGGGCATGGATGATAATGGTGCTCATCTCTTTCAATGACAAGAGTTCGTCCGCAAGGGGGAGCCATCGGATGTCAATGGATGATAATGGTGAAGCCATCGGATGATGGGGATGAGGATTTCTTTGCAAGGAATGCCTTGTCATAGATGTATGCGCTCTTACCAATGTCTCGTTCCTTTCGTTTCTTTTTCTTCGGTACACCGTGTGTTCTTTTTGCTGATTGAGGGCATATCAATGTCGTTATACATTGTTGTAGTGGTGTTATTGAGTGGGCAGCGGCGGTGAAGATGAAGAGCGCCATTGAGATTAAGATCGAGATTGAAAGAGGGAGATCAATGGCAGCCAATTAATCATCTGTTGGAGGTTAATCACACGAATATCGTCCGGATGCACGAACATTGTCAAGGTGAGTTCGGATGGGCCACCGTTCTTGTTGTCCTTCTTCGCTTCTTATGTTTTGTTGGAGCAAGTTTTTTGGATGTTTTTTCTTTGTCGCGGTTAGTTAGACGAAATATGACGATGGAAGGCGGCAATTGTCTTGATGTCTGGCGATCCTTTTCGGCGTTTGCTTTCATTTGGTGATCGAGTGGGTGTGTGTTTTTAGGTTGCTATCCTTGGATCTAATTTCTTGATTCTGGGAAATAAGGACGAGGTAATTGTATATACAACCGGTCCTGCATCGACTGTGAATCCCCTTCTCGTCTACATATATAAGTATACATATACATATGCATATACATATATGTATGAATAAAACCGACTTTGAGCCCTGGAAGTTAGTACGTCTGTTTGGATTACCAATAAAGATCGTGTTTGTCATTAGAGATGTAAACGTTGGATTCTGATATATAGCGAAAATAAGTTGGACATAGGACTCATTCTTCCAATTCGGTAGCACCAACCAGGCCCAGAANAAGGCAGATTTGAGATCAGAAATCTATGAAACATAGCCATATTCAATAAGTGCCTTGTGGTCTTCTAAGTAGCTTTTAAGATTCTTTTTTCCCATCCTTGGAAGTAGTTTTGGGATTATGGGAAATAAGGATGTGGTAATTGTATGAAATAGTCAAGGACAGTACGTGTTTGGCACAATAGTTTGGGATGCATTCATTCATAATTATTGGCTATGTCATGGACGAACTGATATTGATTTTTTGAGATGACGCTCAGAGTTAAATAATGGTGTGATTTGGTGGCAGGAAGCAGCAGGGCTTTTGAAATTCTTTTGGTGCAAATGTCACGGTTCTAGGATGATGACAAATAGTGTGGTTGGGAGGGTTTGTGAAATACCTAATGGCTAGTTTGAGGATGAATATCATTGTTAGACATTTTACTGTGAAATAAGGCTATAAGTATCTTTTGGGAATCAACAACTTGCATTGAAGGCCTTCGTTTGGTGTTTTATTGCCGAAAGATGAAGATGAATGAATAGAAGATCAAACAACTTGCTTAGGTTTGTCGTTGAACACTGCTTAGGTCTAAAAATTCTTTATTTTAAAGATGAGAAAACGTCCAAGCTTTCAAACAAAAAGTTGTCAAATGGAACCTCAAGTAGTTAAAATATATGGCATCATAACATATTAAAAAAAGCTTACATGTAAGTACTTACAAAGAGCTTGCAAACAAAAAGCTGGAAAATCATGATATTTAATTTCTTGGGAAGTGCACCATTGGCATTAAGTGGATTTTCTGTTTTAGAATTTTTTTCATATTTTCTCATGTAAGTTTAACCTGTTGAATGACATTGCGTATAACATGCTATAATCCACACACTTTTGTCTTGGTTGCACTCTAACCACATGATTGGAAGAATGGTGCATGGAAACGATTTGTGTTTCTTTTATTTACTTGCATAATCCCTTTTTTAAACAATCTTCGAAGTCTATATGTGTTCTCTCTCCTAATATCTTTAGGAATATTTATATACATATATATATGCCCTAATTGCTCCCCTCAACTATGTTTTTTGGGATGTGTCACACCCACACCGACTGCCGCACTACACACCCATGTGGCATGGGGTGCTATTTACATGGTTGTATCTTTGAACTTATTTCATAGTTGATAATAAGTGTGGTTTGGTAGTTTTTGGCTGTTTATGGCTATTTACTGATGGCATATCTCCTTAGAATCCATTATGTTTTTTCTGTTGTCATTTGATGATTAGTTATTGTCATCAGTTTAATTAGTTTTTTTTTTACAGTAACTTGTTTTTTTTAGTTTCTTTTGTTTGTAACCTTAATAGTATAATGTTGTTTATTTGTTTGGATTGTAGCTCTTAT
>JAANDH010000679.1:136963-159356 GCA_011799765.1 Nymphaea thermarum | reverse complement strand
TTCTGAGCTGCGATGGACGCAATAGACGCAAGGGAGCCACCGGCGAGCCGCCGGCGGGTCGCGCGAAGACGGCCGGCAGTCGGCCGTCGCCTTCCGGCAACGGTCGCCCGCCGAAAATCGGCCGCCCCTATGCAGTATCCCCTTTGTGTCTCAGGCGACTGCAGCGAAGCCCGACGGCTTCTGTTGCTCGCCCACTCAAATTTTTTTTTGAAAACAAAAATTGCAGCCAAAGAATCTAAATGGGGAACATCCAAATGGGAAGAACGACGCACACAAACATCGAAAACTCAACGATTCAACAATAAGCATGGTCTCTGATACCAATTGTTGGGATTTCTCCCCATCATGCATACACGTAACCAAACGTATGCCCTAAAATACAGGATCATGCTCATGCTAAATCATTGAATTAAACAGAACTTTAATCTTAAAGCGGAAGCGTACCTGAATCCATCTGAAGCGCTGGACGGTAGATCGCAGGGTAAGATCTTCCAAGGTCTTTGCGGCCGCACGTGAGGTCTCTCTCAGATGGGGAAGAGACAACCCTAGAAACCAACGTTTCAAGCAACCATTGCACGACCCCGGGGACCACTACCATTTTATAATGAGGACAATTACAGATTCAACCCATCAAAGAGTCCGTAATTCCGTATCGGTATCTATACATTTCATAATTACCCCATACCATCTAAAATGACGTAATATCCCAAAACGCAATCACTTAAGCGGATATTTACGTTAAGATAGCCATAATGTCTGAAATTCCTCATAGACATATGTCGGCCCACCAAATGATCTTACACAGAGTTCATCAAGTTTTCCCTTTCTTTTTTTCTTTGCAGATTCATTTTTCTTCATATTTTCTTATCACATTGTTCAATATACCATCGATTTGATCCAACTGTTCTTAGGTATTCTTTAATCCCTCAATTTTGCATGTTGATTTTTTTTTGTTCATTGCAGGGCTATGGTTTGACAGAGACATGTGGCATTGTTTCTCTGGAAGTTTCAGAGGGAGGATCTCGCCGTTATGGTTCTTCTGGAGGTCTGGCTTCAGGGATTGAGTGTAAAATCGTTGATGTGGAGAAGATGAAGCCGCTGCCTCCTAATCAGTTGGGTGAAATATTGGTCCGTGGTCCGAACATGATGCAAGGTACAATATCATGCTTGCCTGCCCTTCTTAATGCAAATTGTCTATCGCATCCTTCTGTTGACAGATTGTTTTCGGGAACTAGATGCGTTCTGGATCAAAGGGACTAATAGTGTCAATCTAGCTGTGAAAGAAATGCAATGCTTTGTAAAGCTTCGATTTTGTGAAAATCCTAGAAGAACCTTCTGCACGTTGCAGTCGAATTAGAACAAGTCTCTTATGGAGCAGAGTATATCAGGTCGTACTTTCAGGACTTGATCTATAGGCATTCAGATAAATCGTTTTTTTAAAATGATAAGAAACACTCCTTCCAAAGGGTATTATTTTCATGGAGATGTTTACTGTTAGGATTTATTGTTTTTCCTGAAGAGCAGAGAAAGATTGTGTTCTTAGAGTGCATAACTAGACGCTTCCTCTAGAAAGTGGAAAACTGCAATTTTGTCTAGTGCCGTCGTTTCCACCTGTTTATTCCATCGTCTAACAATTTGATGAATAGATTAAGGTTTAACTTCACAGTACATGCACGAACATGGACGTCCAGGAGCAGGAGTAACTTTTAACAGTTTAAATTTGGTATTCATGTTAACGGTTTCTTCATAGATTTGGTCCACTGTGCTTTTGAAGGTCCCAACTCCACAGTCCTAAGTACTAATACGTGGATTATTTTTTCTTGTAATAACTTGAAGGAGGCAAACTTAATTTTCTTATTAATAAGCTGATGAAAAGCACATACAATAAAGAAACTATAGGCGTAACTCTATGACTTGAACGGTAGAAAGGACGGGCGAAGAAGAGAGAGTAAACTGGAAAGAAAGAGGGAAAAAAAGAAAAAAAGGAGGAAAGGGAAAAGAAAAGGAAAACAGGGGCATAGAACAGCTTCATCTCCTTTCATTTTTCCACCCATGCCCCACACAAACTCCGAGAGAGAGAGAGGTCTTCAACATGTTTTTTGTTGTTGTATATTATTTTATATAGGGGGTGACCCAGTCCTAGCTACACTGGTTTACTAAGCTTAGTTGGCCAGGTTTGCCTGTCTCGGTTAGGGCACGTAGATGGGATCTTGACTGTCTAAGGATCTAAGAGACACTACCACTCTGTTCCTTTGATTGTTGGATGCAGATGAAGTGCACACATTCTGGCTTCGTTGGCTTTATTGCAACCTCATCCTGTTTTTCACTTCTGCACAATTTGTGCTTCTATCTTGGTTGTAAGGAAAAGAAATCCCACGGTTTTTTGCACCTGGGCGAGTGACTGTTTCTGAACCCAAGTTGTGGTTTTCATATGTAAAATGAAGGAAGAAAAAATCTGAGCTGTTGTTATTATTCAGCTTGACTTTCTATTTGTCAGTTGTGTATGCTCATCCTGTCTCGACAACAGGACAAGCAAATTGATAGTTGTTTTTCCATTGTAGATTTTGGTAATTTTTGTTTGTAATTGTATTATGTCAATATGGAATAATAAATATATTTCTGTTTGCATATATATATATATATATATATAGCAATTGAATCAGCCGGCTGCCAAATGTTGCTGAATGAAAAAAAAAATTAAACATCGCTAAAACACCTTACAACGGAAGCAGTAACGAACAGCTTATGGTGTTTTTAGTGGCAGACTTAAATATTTAACCATCTGGTAACATCCGGCAGCTGGTTGATTTCATTTTTCCTATATATATCCTGTATCCAAGCTTTTCGAAATTTATCTATGCCCATCTTCACATCTGCACCCACATGACATAGCATAAGTATGCAAATTCCTCTGCTTTAGTTTGCTACCGCTGACTGTGTCTTCTTATGAATTTTGTCTGCAAGAATCTTGAATTCTGTATAAATCCACCAAGTATAACTACAAAAGATCCAATTTGAAGAACATGGACGTCATAGTTTAAGGGCCTCTTTGGATGACATGTCCTCAAAACCAGGTTTTGTGGAAACCTGGTTTTTCTGTTTGGATGCCAAGACAAAAGCCCAGGTTTTTTCTTTTTAAACCTGGTTTTCGTTTGCATGACAAAACCCTGATTTTTAATTGTTGCTCATATAGATCCCGAAATTCAGAAATCTAATACTCATAATAGAAATTTTAGAAGAGACTTTGCAGGCAGTAGATTGGGGTCTTTATTTTTCATTTATACATGGAGAAAATGTAGTAGCAGAGGTCTGGGCACGCCAGCCTTGTCTTCCATACCCACAGTCACCATCCCAATAACATGAATCTGCCATGATCCATAGAACAGGGTGCTCATGTTGGAGAGCGAGAAAGAGAGACTACACGAATGAATCCATAAAATTTCCAGAGTGGAGAAAGCAAGGATATAAATAAAAATACTGTACTGAGATATCACAACAGATGCTGCAGTTCCACTTTCGCCAACGCCAAGACAATACATGAAATCAGGAAATAGAAATGCTGCTGCAAGGTTACCAATGCCTGCAGAGATTGACACAATCAGTAAATCACGACGCAGCATCAAAGAAGACAAGGAAAAAGGATATAAACTGAAAAATGGGTGATGTATGTTGAAGAAAAAGAAAAAATGTATAAGAGGCATCACACCAGAGAATTGTCTAAACAACCTCATGAGTGACGAGACAACAGGGGTGACAAGAAGGGAACATTTTCAAGAACAAGTACTAGAAAGGCAAGGACATGAAGAAAACTGTGTGTTCAAGAAGCAAATACCTGAACCTCTGTTTCATTGACACAATCAGGACAAAGCAACAGGGTCATTTAATTGTACTTGCATGACATACCTAGATTATACTTTATAATTTATATAATGAAAACCAATATTTGTGAATTAGTCTACCTAGTGTTCAGCTTATTATAATAAAACAGCAGATAACATAATTAGTGCATGCTTATGTGAATTAGTCTACCTAGTGTTCAGCTTATTATGATAAAACAGCAGATAACATAATTTAGAAATAAAGTACTCTACTGCAACATAAGGCTTTAAGTTTATTTTAGAACACATTTAAGAGACTTTCTTAACTAATAATCAATCATGTCACGTCTCAAACACTTTTTCTAAATGACAATCTATTTCAACTTACTCCAGAGAGAAAACCAAAATTTTTTGTCTGAGCAAATGCAAGAAACCAAGATGAAAAACATCCACCAGAAATAAGGATAGTGTACCTACCATGTAAAGTAATCATAGCTAGATACCACAAAAAAAACCTGTTCAATAGATAATAATCAATTATATGAAAACATGACATGGAATGGCATCTCCTAACCAAATGATACCTGAAGAAACTAAAATATGCTTTTCAGTGTATTCCAATAACTTCTGCTAAATGCTGAAAAATAGGAGAGCATAACATTGCAACTAAAATTTCTGACTTCGGTTCCAACACAAAGTTTAGAACCTGTCTGTCTACCTAAAGTGGTTGCTGAAATGAACTCAAAGCACAACTTAAGACAGAAATCATAAAATTAGATAGTTACACACCTGCCCATAAGAAAGGTGTTTTTGTATCCTTAAGTCCACGAAATACACCTTGTATAGCGAGAGAAACCACAATAGCAGAAGCAACCAGTGCCCTAGGGAGAGAAAACATTGTGATGGAACACACATTGGTTAATCCTGTTCTGAGGCATTTCTTCCTCAATTCTGATAAATAAATGACTAAAGCATGAGAAAACGTGGCAAAGATGTTTCTATTATGAACAAAGACTTCTTGCATCATGAAACATGTAGCATATGGGCCTTATAGAGCACATTGACATTGCATGACATTCCATGGAATGTGGGACATGAAACATTGCATGGTATTTTTATGATTTCAGGTTCCCACGACAAGTGCATACATTGCCATAACTGATGAGATTGTGAAAGACATGAAAAGTTACATCACTGAAATTTTGAGCTTTGGAATTTTGGTGGTCAAGGTTGCAAAAAGTAATTGAAATTCAGTAGTGCCAAAAGGCAAAATGAGACTGACTTAGCAGAAATTGGGAAAAAATCTTTCAAAGAGAAAGAAAAGATGAATAGAAAATTTGGATGAGAGTAAAACAGGAATAAAGAGGGAGAATACTGATTTCTGGTAAGAATATATATGGGCGCTTCAATTGGTGGTTGAATTGACCCTGAAACAGAAATGAAGAGATCAAAATGTACTTTCTCCAGAGGCTTCAATTGAATGTTGGGAGGAGGTGTGGTGGAAGGAGCGCTGGTAGGATCAGAAGCTATCTCTCCCTGCGTGTGGTTCTCAATGTAGTCAGACCTTTGTACTGGTCGGAGATTCTTGATCAAAGTGTGCATCAGCTGGCTTGTAGGGACCCCTATTCTGCACAGACCCAGAATCAGTACTCTCCGTGGATTGAGAATTGGCTTGTTGGAAAAAATCAAGCCAGACCTTCCTTTATTGATCATAATACTCAAGACGCAGAAATAGTTCTCTTCAAAACAAAGATGTTAAAAAATACAGAAAACACAAGGCAAAAATACAGAAAACACAATGCAGACATCTTCCCATCTCGTTACCCAAAAGCCCTAGAACTAGAAGAACCCCCAAACCCTTGATAGCTCACAACCCTCCAACACCCTTTCCTTCTGCCTGTAGGTTGCAACCTGCAGACGCGCTCAAGAAACCCAAAACGCTCTCTTCTTCCAAAACCCAACCAGCTTTTTCAAATCCTGTTTGAAACCAGGTTTTCACGAAAACTGGGTTTCTCGGAAACCCAGTTTCATGGTTTGCCAAATGAGCTGTGGATGTCGTTTTGCCTCCAAAACAGCGTCTTGAGCAGGCAGTCATAGATGCCCTAACTCTGTGACTCAGTGTCGTTCTCGTTTTCCTAATATACAGTATTTTTTCTATACATCCTAATATCATAATGTTCCTTGTTTATACTGTTTATGTTTTTGTCTTTTTGATCTCCTTTAAAATTTTAGGTAATTGTATCTGATTATTAAAATTTTAGGTAATTATATCTGAAAATGGAATATTAGTTACTAGGTTCAGACAGGATGTCAGGATTATATTCTACGTTTCTACTCAAAACCTTGAAATGGGAATTACTCGTGCTCATTTTCTGCCATTTCTGAAAAGCTGTTATTGGGATTAGACTATTACCTCTTTTGTCTTTCTTTTCTTGTTCCCACATTCAGTATCTTCAGTTGCGGACGCCAGCTCAGAAGCTTTTTCTTTTTTAAGGTACACAAATATTATGAGGAACTGATCCTAACATCAGCTGTAAACTTCGTGAACTTGTGAGCTCACTGTTTCCTTGGAGGCATGCTACAGAACTGCAAATTAAGTCAAAGTGGACACATGTCCCTCCACCAAAATGAACTCAAGGAACTCTCAGGATAACTCCTGCAGGGATAGGTGACGACTGAAGTCCATTGTCACAAGTTCCGACTTTTTAAGTAATGTAGCACACATAAAAGAAAACGGGAAATAAATAAAAATGAAAAAGCATAAAAAAACACAATATTTTGATAAAACAATAAAAATGTGCATATTTTGTTTCCATCATTTTCTGCGTTTTTTTTAAGACAAGATTTTTTAAGATATTTTAATTTTTTTTCGATTTTTTTTTTGAGAAAAAAACAAACTTCCCAATTAATACCCCAGGGAAAACCTTGCTGATAAAACTAATAAGACCTGAAAACAGTATTCGTGGCAAGGAGTTGAACTGAATCTCTTAACAGGATTGGTTGTAATTCTTTATTTGGTACCTGTTGCTTTACTTTGTCTCCAAATGAACTACAGTATGTACTTGGGTCATGCTCATACGTGATCTTAGGATGTAAAATCACTGTGTCAATTATCAAAGTAGCATATTAAATTTTGTGGTTGGGGCCAACTTACATACAATAGCTAGAAGAGCTTACCTAGTGAACTGTCATGTAACAAGAGTTGCTTTTGTATTTGCTTTTGCAGGCTGGAAGCATTTCTTGCTTTGATGAACACAATCTTTCATAATTCCTACTACATATCTCAGTTTCTGTTAAGCTTTTACCATGCTTCCTTTTTGACATATGTTGCTTTCTGCATTCTTTACTTTTTTTTAGGTTTGTATAATTAACCACCTCTCTTCTGCCCCTTGCAATTTAAATACTTAGGATACTTGAACAGTCCACAAGCCACTCAGATGACTATAGATAAGGATGGTTGGGTATACACAGGAGATTTGGGCTATATTGATGATCATGGTAGATTGTTTATTGTTGATAGAATAAAAGAACTTATCAAGTACAAAGGCTTTCAGGTATGAAATGGTTTGTTTGTTTATAGAAAATGATTATGTCTATCCTTGCTTCAGCTTTATTCAAATTTGTATCTGGTTCTTTATGTATATTGCAAAGTAATCTGTTATTTTTTTTATGGTACTAAAATGTACTATTTGCGACAAAAAGCCCCTCTAGTTCTTTTGTCAGTCTTCCATCTGCTTCTGAATATTCAATTTTATTTGGTAACTGAACTTCTGATTGGTTGCTTCTAGCCTGAACTTTAAGCAAACTCAAGTTTTTATTGGAAAGAAATGAACAAACTGCTTGAGGTGCTTGAGTCGACATATTGGCTGTCTCATGCATTTAAGCTACTAATACGCTTTGACTTCATCTTTCCATATGGGGCATGACAGTATTAAGAAAGGATAAATCTGTTCCTGCCAGAGCAGCTAAGCCAAATGAAACTGCCCAACGTTGGGATCTAGTTGAGTTTAGAATCATAAGTACCATAGGTTAGGAGCTAGTTGGTATTTAGGAATGTATGTGAACTAAGTAAGAATTTGTGATTTGACATTAAAGTGGTATTGCACCATTTAGAAAAGTTGCTAGTGGAAATGCACATTGGACATGATGGACCAACAGATGCTTTTCTGATTAGCCATATCAGTCCACCAAGATAATTTTTCCTAGTTGCACCACAGAGATAGATGCTCCACAAGCATCTTTGGATTGATGGAACTTCGGATAAGAAGAGGTATGATGCTGCTTTTGGTAACCCAATCTTTTTGAAAGTCTACCATGACTAAAATCTTGATAAACTCCATCTAGGCTGTATCTTCATGTGTTTTGAGTGGATGGGTTACCAAACAGCTATCTCCTTCATGTTATTGTAGAATAAACGATATCATATGCATGAAGAACTACCCCTTCTTAATGCCTTTACTGCTGGGAGGAGTTAACGGATCATGTGATGTTAAACTCTAGTCGGGATTGATGTTATCATAAGAACCTATCAACTTGTTGATAATCTTTTACGAAGTTAGTGTGTAACAGTGGCTTTGCTTCTGCTGAGTTTGTATCTCCTAGAAAGAAAATGAATACCTATACACCAAGAAAACATAATTCTCTAGATTCCTGAATTCATAGTAATCAAGCAGAAAATTGTTAGCGACATATTCTATCTTATGTGCTATCCCTTAGAAAAGAATATCCGTTCGAGAATACCTCCCATTACTCATCTGCACGTGCATACAGAGGTGGAATTTCTATTCCAGAATCAGCTAGACAAAAGTTAAAATATAAGAGAATTTTCTTGAGGTTTTCTCCAAAATTTGGTAGAAGTAGTCAAATGTTGATGGAGAGTGATAGATCATGGTTGCTACTTCTAGGTGTCAGAGAATATCAATATAACCATTGGTTTTGTTAGTAAATCTATCAAAACAAATTCTGTAAGTGTTTGGAATTTAGCAATAAACCGGTTTCTCTTAGAAATTAGTGATAAAAAACTTACTGTATTCTCCAGAATGGTATATATGGTGAATTGATCAGTAAGATGGACCTAGTCCTACTATTCAGATTGTAGTTTTCCAGTTATGTTGGTTTCTCTGCATCTTATTAGGCTTCAAAAGTTTCTGCATCATAGTATGTACTTCTGACCATGTAGTTAAGGGCCATCAATTGTTCTCTTTTTTCAGATTGCACCTGCTGAGCTTGAGGGTGTCCTTCTTTCACATCCTGAGGTGTTAGATGCCGTTGTTATTCCGTGAGTAGAGTTCCATGAATTCCATCTTCAGCTTGATCCTACACTTAGGAAGATATTGTTTGACTTTGGTTGTGAGGTTTTTCAATAATTTCAACAGCTTATCATTCTCCTTTATTTCTGTGTAGCTATCCCGATGCTGAAGCTGGTGAAGTTCCTATTGCTTATATTGTGCGCTCTCCTACCAGTTCCTTGTCAGAAATGGATGTCCAAGAATTTGTTGCAAAACAGGTAACAGAATTTTTTCACATAAGATTCTGGTCAGTAATGCTAGTTTATAAATTCAAGTGAACTATGCATTTGTACATGTGCATATTTATTCTCGTATAGTATACATGCCCGGCAAATCCTGTTAAACTTCACGTTTCTGTCAGTATTTTTCTTCCCCTTTTGTGAACATTGGTCTGAATTGTTCAACTTGCTATGACTGTTAAACATTCTGATGTTTGACATAGGTTGCACCTTTCAAAAGATTGCGGAGAGTATCATTCATTAATGCTGTGCCAAAATCGGCTTCTGGGAAGATTCTAAGGAGACAACTAATTGAGAAAGTAAGATCGAATTTGTAACAATGTCCGTATGTGAAATATATATATATATATATGTGTGTGTGTGTGTGTGTGTGATGGTACATTATTGTGCTCGCAAGAACAGGTGAGATACTCTTCTGTAAATTATATATAACTGTCTGTTCTATTGTTGCTTGATTGTCGGCAAAAGCTTGGTCTATCTGACTATGGTTCAAATTCAATGTCCAGGTCACCAGCTTTGTCTAACCTTTGTTTGCCATTATAATAACAATAATGATAATAAGATTACCCTCTCTCTCTCTCTCTCTCTTATGTCAAGAAATGTAAATGTATTTTGTTTTATTTTAAGGACTCAGCGCAATTTTCCTCTGAATGTACAAAGGAGGGCTTCTGATAAGGACAAAGAATGTAATGAAAAAGTGAAAAATCTAAAAAAGACATTTCTTTTTTAAAACTCTAAAATACCCTAATTCCTTTTTTTTTTTGTGCATATTTATTGCATATCCTACCCTGGTGCACGCAGCCCGACCTCCGGACCTAAGACCTTCAAGTTGAATGAAGCCAAGAGTCCACAATATACTGTTTTCTGAAAATAAGGATACAACATCCAGGATTTAGGTGCATGTGGTGCAGGTGTTTTGGCAAGAATCCAGGAAACCGCCAAGCGGGCAGGCGTGCACATGAGCGGATTTTGAACTCAGAGGTGTTTTGTTAAGAATCCAGGAAACCGCCAAGCGGGCAGGCGTGCACATGAGCGGATTTTGAACTCAGAGGTGTTTTGTTAAGAATCCAGGAAACCGCCAAGCGGGCAGGCGTGCACATGAGCGGATTTTGAACTCAGTGGTGACAGCGTGAATGTCAAAATTTAAACTAATTGTACCGCCATTAAAGCAAGCACAAGGAAGCTACCACCATTCCAAAGATCACCTTGTGAAGAGCACTAAAAAGAAAGACCTTTCACGAGCTTAAAGTGTGCATAGGAGGCATGAGCTTGAGCTCGGGTCTGAGTCTGGTTCGTTCAATGGTCGAGTTCAAAGCATGAGCTTGAACTCGGATCATTTGTCATGAGTTGAGCTCGAAAACGGAGCTCAACCAGTTCGAGAAGCAATGAGCAAGGCCCTGCAATATCTTCACACACAAAGAGACAAAGAGAGAGCAGTGAGCTTCTGTAAATTATCTGTTTTGATACTGAGAGTACTCGCTGTAAATTAACTGTTCTGATACCGAGAGGTAACCTTTTAGTTGTGTTTATACACATTTCGTTTCTACGCATTTTCAACACCTTCCTGCAGTTGATTGATGATGAGGGAGAATTGCTACACAACACAACACCTTACTATCAGTTGGAGTACTACTCTCATATTTTTACTATCATAATCTCGTTGCAAGTTGGAATGGACACGGGCAGAGCTAGAAATTTTTTCCCTAAAGTACCAAGTATATAATTAACAAATTTTCATTGTAGCCTTGGGGCAATAACTCGGGCCTCATGGGGCTGGCCCATATGACCGAACCCAATTTCATCCAGATCCAACATGTAAATTCAATGTTTTAAATTAATCTCTGTATGCCCTACAGAGCCTCCACCCATCTATGCCCCTGATTATACATAATCCCACCTCTATTCATGTGGGAGTTGTGGTAAGCATTGTTAGATATATTAATATGTTAAAGATTTGTTTCTAGAAAGAAGTTTTGACTCCAATTATTTACAAATACGACCATCTTGAATAAATGATGGTGTTGTTGGTTTGAATATGTACTGTCGTTGCAATGACTCTCCATTATTCTTCATGTTGAAGTAATGAGTAGGGATGTCAACATATCTGATTTGGATCGGATTTTCAATTGAACCGTTTCGAAAAATCAGATATAGAAAAGAGTTAATATTTGATTACGGAATCAGGTTTGGATTTAAGAAATGACATCCGATCAAATTCAGATATACATAAATGTTCAATCAGATTTAGTTTAAATAAATATTATATATCTAATGCTCTTCCAGTTTGAAAAGCAGCTAGATTCAGTTCAAAATTCAGGTTCAGATATGAGTGTAAAAACCAAATTCAGATTGTGTAATTGGATGTTGGATTTGAATTTGGATATAACTTTTCTTTATTCGTATTTGAATTTGAATATATGAACATCTGAAAAGGCAGAAACAGTTGAGGGTACATCCGATTCTAATCCAATCCCTTGACATCCCTAGCAATGTGACCCTCTTGATTCTATTGACTGTTGTGCATACTTGGTAGGATTAAATTTACCTCCTTCATACCACGAAAACTAATTCAACCTCCTTCACTCTTGATCCCGGTCGAGACACTTTTGCTGAAGGTATCTTTTTAAGTTATGAACCATCAAGTCTTTTTGCTGCCTCTATATAGTAGCTTTTCTCTTCTTGTGTATAGTTATCATGCTCTGATCAATTGTTGTCTCCATCTTATTTTGTTTACTGTTCTTGTGTTTTTTGCAAAGAAATATTCCTCCTGCTCACCCGAAAGGGATGTGCTAGCAGCAAGGGTAGAGCCAAATGCTGGGCTGGGAAGCACAGGCCCCAGCCCCATTGGATTTGTAGAAACTTTAAAATTTGGATTGGATTATCTGAAAACTGGGAAAAACTGGCCTAGAACTCGTTTGACTTGCCCAAAGCTCTTCTTACTCACTTGAGTTTGTCCAGGATTTGGCGATAAAGGTTACCTTGATCTTAATGCTTGTTCTGTACCTGGTGATAGACCCCCATATGTTAGATTTTGCTGGGAACTGTTTGAACCGTCATTCCAAGGAGATCAAATGGTAGAGATTAAATTGCAAATATAAAAAATAAGTTGTTTTTTAAGAGTATAAAATACCCTTCATGGAGATAAGGGGTTCGTCTAAGGAAACTCATCTGCTCCTTTTTTTTGTTCTTCTCTCTTATTTTGAAAGGTATTTCATACTCTTAATAAAACAGTTTGGCTTCTATTTTTTTCACATAATCTTCACCATTTTATGTTCATGTATTATATATATATATATATAGATGTGTGTGTGCTTAGTTATGTTCAAGCTTCCAACTATAGTTCTTAACTTGATGTTAATTTGACTTATTTTTTAATTTTACAAGTAATTAAGTCATACTTCAAGGGTAGGTTTCCTGAAGAGGTTGAAGTCCCTCCTTCTGCCCATTGGAAGCATACATCGGCCCATTGGAAGAAGGTCTCTAAAGCAGTGTTCCTTATATCGGTGGGGCAGTGTTTCATCAACACATACCAACCCATAACTAGCTACCGTCATGTCTATTTAAAAAATAAATTAATAAATGCTTAAAATATTTAATAAAAATTTTCCCATTATTGTCAAAAAGACAATATTATTTGTGTATTGAGAGATGTGTTTAACTCTGTAAAGGTTGGTTGTAATGCATCAAGCTCAACTCAAGTTCAAGCCAAGCTTGAGCTGGCCCAATTCACGTCAAGCTCAACCTCATGTACTCTCGAGGCCCTGTTTGGATGACAAGTCTAAATCGGGTTGTGAGGAAACATGGTTTTGTAAAACAGTTTTTCAAACCATGTTTTCCTGTTTGGATGCCAAGACAAAAACCAGGTTTCTTCTTTTTAAACCTGGTTTTTGTTTGGATGACAAAAACCTGGTTTTTAACTATGGCTTTACATACAATTTTCAGCTGAATATTGACAGTTTAGTTGCAGTTAGATAAATAAGAACCTGTTATTTGATCTACATTCCTTGATATACATGAAACACGTTCCTGTTTCTCTTGTATATGATCTACATACTTGATATCCGTGTTCCTCTTCAGATGAAGGATAGTTCCCTCGCCACGGCTTCCATTACGTTTAAGGAAAGTGTATTACAACTTGAAGCTACATGTAGTATAGTGTGATACTTCATCAAAATAAGCAGTTAGTAGGCATAATGCATTGTAATATTAGAAATATATGTCAAATTGTCACTGTAAAGAAAATTAAAGATCACTATTTTATACTAAGAAGTTAGTATAGCTTATTGTAAAATTATTACAATGTGACACCACATGCTGACTCTCCCACTCCATAACTCGTCATCCTTAATGAAGCTTTAGAGTTCATGTCCGAAATTTTAACTCTTCTTTAGTTGCTCCTTTGGAAAAGGAAATTGAACTTGAAGCCTCTCAATCTGAGGCAATTTATGCTCAACGTAACCTGGATACATCATATAAAAATGAGCAATTAGATTATAAAACCCTCGTGATCTGTGAACTTAGGTCAGTTTCTGTGTTCATCTGCAAAAGACTCGAGACTTGAAAAGATCTTATGACTAGGTTAGGTTTCCTGTGTAGCTAATCAGGTTCCCTGTGTAGCTGATCAGATATTTCTGTAAGACCAGTGGTAGTCAAGGTGCACTTAGTATATGTTCTTACCTGCTTCTCTTCTACTTGCTCCACTAAGATAGTTTTAAAATAACAACATAAGCATATAAAATATATACTGGAGAAACTGAGAAGACATAAGTCCTTCATGCATGAGCACACATGCAGAAGTCAAAATTTCGAGGATGGCAAATTTTTGTGTCCCCAACAATGCCTACAACAACCTACATGAAAAAAATTATGCTATTCAAGAAATTCTATGAAACAACCCCTAAAACAAAACAAATTAACAAAAAAGGTGGAACATTTGTTCAAGTCAACATACTAGCTGGGACATTTTCTGGACTATTCTGAAAAAGCTTGATGCAATGATTCTTCTGATCAACAATGAGAGTGATCTTAGGCCAATAGAGATACCTCGATCATCTGCTCCAATTCAATATCTAGAACTTGATTGAATTGAGACTCGCTGATGCCATCCTCGAATGAATTCATAAATGAAATATTAAATAGATCTTAAACCACAAATTCTAATTAAGAATCTAAGAAAGAGGAGAAGAGGGAGTGAAAATTATCTTTACTTGAAAATGATAATCTTTTATGGTTTTCTTTGCATTAGTTAATTCAACTTGATAATTCCGAGATCAATTTTCTAAATCCTGAGAAGGCTTCAACAGAGAATCGATCATTTCAACCTGAGGTAACTGTGTCCTCAAAGTTGCTCTACAACTAGAAATTAGTGGCCAGTCACGCGAGTTAACAACCTATTATTACACAAACATTAGGACTACATAAACAATAAGGGTTAGGAAGCTATATACTAAACAGATGTCAACAAAACATAACAACGGCTTGAGAAGGAATAGCACAAAGAATCGTTACAGCTGCAATGGAAAGCCTGTGAGAATGACCCAGAGATCTGGAGATAATTGGATTACTAGGTGTCTTCTCAATGGATAGCAATGAATTAATTCCACCAAGCTGAAAGTCAAAATGAAGAAGTGTATAAGCGCAGTTCTTAAGATGATCAAACCTGAAAAGAATGAAAAAAAATGCTATCAAACCTTCAAGTCGATTCAGACAAAACACAAAGAATACACTCTGGAGGTCCTGGCAAACCAGATCTGAGCTGAACAAACATTTTATCAACTCGCAGCAGGTGAGGCATTTCTAGATGTAGTAATTTGACATGTAGAGATCGAAACAACTGCAAATGTATCACAACAATATGCTATTTTTCAGAAAAAAATTTACGAGTAAGGTTTGTCTCTGCTAATTGCAGTAAATAACAAATCAAAATAATTTGCCTTTCAATGTGCAATGCCCTGCTTGGTTATATAGTGATACCAAAGAAGACATAGAAGACTTCAAAAACAACTAATGTTCTACATAGAGCTATATCACCAATTCTCATTTTTTTATACATAAGTGACATCTAATAAATCGTATACATGCCAATATGTTATGGCAACTAGTTCAGTTTGTTGAGGAAATCATGATAATACCACTCAACACCTTAATGTATTTCTTAGAAACATATATGAAGACTTACTGGTAGACATTATCTACAAGATGCTTTGGTCGCCCACTAAGGTTGTCATGTAGGCACTATCTACAAGATGCTTTGGTCACCCAAGAAAGCTCTTGCCTAAATTTTCAAGCTTTCAGACCTCATTCATACTAGTTGAGACACGGTTAATCATCAGAAAGGTTATGCATTTCACTATGAAGTAACATTATGGGTATTTCAGGCCCTAAATAAAGAGAGACCAATGGATGGTCATTTTTGAACTACAAAGCAGTAAGCACAAATCTGTAGAAACATTTTTCCAGTTTTTCTGTCTCTTTGACCAAGTGTTTGAGAGCCTTGTCTGACATTTAATACACAACAAACTCCATATGCAAAATCTAGTTTGAACTAGGTTTTTTCCTGTCTTCCAAACGCACCTGAAACCTGGTTTATGGGTGCCACCCAAACGCGGCCTTAGTTGGAACTTCCTACGTAGATCAACAGTCCATTTCAACCATGGAACGCCCTGATCAACTAATTCATAGCATGAGGAGATTGGTCTTAGTTGGGAACACATAATTGTGTTAGATTACCATAAATCCTTACATCTTTTGAAATGCCAGCAACAAGCCAATGGACATGCTCTTCAAAATTTCAAGCTACAAAAATAAGCAAAAGAAATGTTTGTAAGAGGAGATATTGTTTATAAATATAATTACTCTAAAAGTCTTGGAGCAAGCACGCACAAGAATTTGTGGCTCATATAACTACAAAGAAAAGTCCTAATCTTATTCTTGTTCATTGGCTAGATATATGCTGAAAATGCATTAAACCAAGTTTTTGTGTGCCTACAGGTACATAGCATAGTTGGTCGGGCATGCGGCACATTGAAGCCACATCTTATTATCATAGGTGCCACTCCATTGGACCGTAAATGGTGGGATCACGACATTCTTTAGCAAGTGTACTATACCCCACCCAAGTTCTTAAGCAGCCGAAGATCATAAATGCAAGAGTAACTGGGGGGTTTGCAAGCCTCTTTTCTGAATAATAAGTTGTTAACCTCCAGCTCACCGGACAAAAGCATGTGTAAACAGAAGTACTAGATACATGCACATGCACATAGAAGAAACAGCATCTCACAAGAAGCATGTTGGATGTGTGAAGATTTAATAATGGTGGAATCAATCAGACAATGTTTCCAAGTATAAAAGTGAGTTCCCTTCAACAGGAAGTGCTGAAAAACATTATGGAGCCAACCGTCTAAATAATGAGCAATCCTCCTGGGCCCTTGCAGGAAATATCGAGGCGCAGTTACTGTGAAAAAAAAAAAAAAAAAAAAAAAACTCTACGCGTACTTGATATCCATGATCTAAGATATGTTTGGAGATACTTACTTGGACATGGTAGGATGGATCAACTTGGCGCTTCATATGGAAAGGTACATAAGGAGGCCTAGGTATGTATGTAACAAGGGAGCCGAGTTCGAGCTCAGCGCGTCGAGCTGGGATCAAGTCATATATTGCTCTGAACTTGACCTCGACTCGGGTCATATGTTGTTCGGCTCGGACTCTAGTCGAGTTTTGTGAAGTGATCTTGGACTCGGTATCGACTGAGTCCAAGCTCGAGCTTGACTCATTTAAACTTGCGTCACATTATTTGTACATATATTTTCTTTAAGTGGAAATGAAAACCACAAGAAAAGTGTTAGAATTCATCCACCAACATGCACTTGAAGATTGACAAACAGGGAAGACACGACCGCTTGTATAGCTTGTACTCAACTCGCTTATGACTCGAGCTTTAACTCAACCTCGACTCATTTCTTAAAAGAGTCGAGCTCAAGTCAAACTTACACAAGCGAGTTCAATTCGAACCCGAATTGGCTCGACCCGTTATACACATTTATGAGGTCCGTAAATGACACAATTCATTGTTTTTTTCTGCTGTTTTCTATTGAAAACACAACCCCCCAAACCCTCTTGTCCACATTCTAAAAATTCAAAAGCATGTCTGCATGGTGGCAGGCTTTTTTGATCAAGTAAAATCCTTGAAGTCCTCCTTTCCCGTAGATTGTACACTATGTTCAGACTTGATTAATTTGCCGCACTGTGGGCAGCCACTGGAGGGATGTTCCCATGTGGTAGAGAAACAACTTTTTCCACAAGTTTGATTTCACTCGTTTGACAAGAGAGCGAGAGAGATATTTTAACCAAGAAAAAAATAGCTGTGGTTAAGTTGAAGATCCAATTTTGACGCTGTTCAGTCAATTTAGACCTAAAGGAGTGGGACATGACTCACATGGATAGTGGCCTCAAAAATTTTCATGGTGCATGTGCTTGTACGTTCTTATGATGAAGTTTGTTGTGTATGTGTCATAGCAAAACCGTGTTTGTAAAGGAAAATAAATACATTTTCATAATTTTACATATTGATCCATGCTATTAAAATTCTCTTACAATGCATCTTTTTAATGCAGCCTCGGATCTCAGATCCAAGGCTATCAAACACTATATATATATATATATATATATATATATATATATATATATATATATATATATATATATATATATATATATATATATATATATTAGTGGGTCTCACATCAGGGACAACTTTACTAAGACTGCAAGGATGAGTAAAATAAGCATTTGATTCCCCTTTGAACTTTGAGTCAAGTCAGTCCAACTGTTAGTCATTATCTCTTTGAAGAATCCAACACACCCAAATTGTCAATTATCAATTCATCCACAGAAATGATTGTTCCCACTTGTTCACACTGTAGCTTGAGAGATCCAATTAATGGTTGCTTTCTGCAATAAACTAAAGAGCAGCTAGCAGAATTTGACTTCAATTTATGTGTAAATCCATCCAAATCGCTTGGATAATTTCATAAACAAGTGAAAGGGAAGGTTTTCTTACTCTGAAACTTCTTTTGAAAGCAAACAATGCGCCTTTTTGTATAATAAATGGTTGGGATCTAGGAGCTTCTTCAGATATGGCTTAGATCCAGTCAGTCTTTACCATCTTCCACTTGATTGGAACTTGAGTAATCAGACTCGGACTCGAACTCAAACTCAGATCCAAAATCTCATTTGAGTAGCATAATATGAAAGGAATATGACATCCTTATCAGATCTCAGTCGGGTATCAAACTTGGATTCAGATTCTGCTAAGAAATTGCATACTGAATCTGATTTGTAACGGGATCCAAATCCTCTTTTGACATAAATCTGATTTGGGTTCGATTTATCAATAAGAGATAACCGACTCATTTGTATCCCTAGAGAGAGTTTAATATATGTTGGTGGTGCCACTAGAATCCGATTCAGGACAACCACAAAATGATCAAATTTATATAATGTCCCACCCATTTGGATCCTAACCCGAACTGATTGAGACGGGTGAAAATTAAAGGGCCTGATTTTGATATACGGAGGACAAATTAAAGAGACATATTTTTGGAATTAAACATGAAATACTGCTGCCACTATGAAAAATTTTCTTTTGAATAAAATTTCAATAAATCTAAATCCCGTCGATATATCCAACGCAAATCATTAAAAGGAAAAAAACAATACGAAAAGTGTATGTGGTGGAAAGTAAAGATTTATGGTGTGACAGATTTCCATGTGCCATGTTGCCAACACATTTTAGCGTGTTTGTTTGTGAGACTGAAATTATTAGCTAGGCCCATTGAACCTCGGCAAATCTTATCACGGGAGAGAATCTGATCAATCATATGCCTCAAAAAGTAATATGTTTTTCATCAAATTTATTGGTAAGTACCAAAAATTGTAGAAGGCGACTTCAGTGTTAAAGCATTCTACCGTCGTAGGTAAAATACCGCAATACACCACCAATTAAGGCAAGCATGAAAGCATCAATTATTTAAGTGCCATGAATGATTTTGAAAGTGCCTTTCTCTTGCCCAAAAAGAGCATGGGCCCTATGCACTCGTGCCGGAGTGTATGGAGTATGGACCTAGATGAAGTAGGGCCGAAACCACATGTGGGCAGGTGTGAGCAATTGCCCACATGGACCCGAGGAAACCTCTTTATGCTGAAGCTAGACCTGTAGGGTCCAGCCAAATGGAGTTGTCCGGTTTGTTGCCATCCACGTAACCCGTGAAGACAAAGGGTGCCCTTGAGCTAGAAATTTTTGACTTCACCCCTCGAGAAGTAGAAGTACCAAGACCTAGACCGTGTTGGCAAGAGGAAGGGAGCTTTTTTTTGCAAGATGTGGTTTGCAATCTTCTAAACCTGGAAAAGTCCCTTTTTCATTTGTTTTGTAAGTGTAATTTTTTATGGCAAAAAATGTTACCCCTCCTCTCAAGAGGGCAACATAAGTCTCATCTTGTAACAAGTGTCTCTTGTTCGATTCTCCTAAGTGCTATTATCAATGTTGGTATTGATAGTTGAATTGGGTTGAGAGCTTGTGTTTAGATATGAGGATATGGGTCCTCTATGAAGGTTGTGGCTTATATCTTATTGGTGGTGCATTTGAAAAGAGCGCAACAACAGAGTCTTCAGGGGCACCTCCTCATCACCTGATTACGTGGTACGCCCTGTGCAGGGGATGTCCACTTTGCTATTCGGCTATCGTACTGTCTTTCGTTTGCTGTTGAGTAAATTTGAGAAACTTCCTGTCCCCAAATTTTGTTTATGAGCTTTCTCTCTTTCTCTCTTTTTTAAAGTAGAAAAGTCTTCAAACATACATGGTGACATATTCAATGTAGCTTAATTTTTCCCACAACTTTCCACGATCTAAATGAGATCTCTTGCAAACATCACATTGCTTTTCAGTTTCCATTGGAATCTTCTCCTTTTTCAGAAGAACCCTTCAATATTCACCTGTTCACACGGTGAGAAAAGGCAGCTGAGGACCATAGTTCATTAACCGCACCAAGTTACACTAAACTGCCAAAGTCATTTGCTATTTACGACGAAGTGGTCATTGGTCCGGGGTTTTACCTCTGACTGCCTTTTTTATTCACCGGGTGCATTTTAGCAAAGTGCCAATTTTAGTGGTTGGAAACGCCACAATTTAATGATTCAAGGGCCGCCATTATAGCTCGTCTGGTTGGCAGGCTAGTGAGAGCTCAGTCATCAGCTCTATTTCCATGAGTTTTACTCATCTAGACATTACTTTCAAGCACAATAGCCGACTAGAAATGTTGGCTGAAGGGGGCATTGATTCAATAACTTTAAAAGCATAAATATAAATATAAATATATATATATATATATATATATATATATATATATATATATATATATATATATATATATATATATATATATATATATATATATATATTTCCATGAGCCACATATGGGCTTGTATGGGCATTTGCCCACACTAGCTTGCAAAATTCATGATTTTATATATTGATATTTTCAACTATTTGCATTTTAATTAATTGGTGCATTTTATATATATTCAAAGGGCTTTTTTATATATAAATATGTAAAAGATCTGGATTCAACCAATATATAAATAAGGAACTCTTATTGAACCGTGTGGTCAATTGCCTACACAAGCCCATGTGTGGCTCTGCCCGCTTAATCATATGTTCTATGCAATGCATATGATAGAGTAGCACTTGAAATAAATGTACATAATCTTTTAAAGACTATATACGTGTATGCGCATTTATCTTGTCTATTAATTAATTCACTACATATAAGAAGAATGATTTATATAATAGTTTTTAAATTTTCTATATGTAGGTATTACATTTATGAGCTATTGTACAAAGATCAAATGAAAACCATGGCTGCCCAAGTCTCTCTCCCAACTGTTGTATGCATGTGTTATTTCGATGAAATACTCCTCGTACTCACCCAAAATGTGCATTAGCATTGGTTTTCATTTGAATGTATATCCAACTCTAAACTTAATATGTAACTATTATATTAGATTTTCCCCTCTTCAATTATGGGATCAAATCCAACAGAAACTAGATATAGTGAATCATATCCAAAGCAATGGCTTAGACAGGGCAATCTTTCAATTATTATCTGCGACAAAACTTACTTGGTTGGATCAAATATCCGGTAAAATTTGCTTCAATTACAACAGAAGAAGATCAGTGAAGGAGCTTTAAAGAATGCCAACCATTAGGCTTGTGACATCTTATTCTTCTTCTCTCAAACAACCCGACTTGGTCATCTTTAAACTCAAATTTAAAAACTAGAACCTTCGAGGCATAAAGGTATTGTCTTTAAAGTTTTGTGTTGAAGGCGGTTTCTCGCAAGAAAAATATCTCTCGCAACTCTTTTCAAAGTTTAGCATCAGCCAACTAACTAATTTTAGGACCGACTGTGTCATTAGCTATTAAATAGGCAGCTATCTGTAAATATATTTTAAGAGAAGAGTTCTCTCCGTAAAATGTTAATGTACTTTTGGAGCAGTTGGGTTGCCTTTTAGACTTTCCTCTTCCCTTGTCTCACATCCTTGCACAATAAGTCAAAATATTTACTGGCTTCTCTTATTACTAACTGCTAGATTCTGATGTCAAATTATATATATATATATATATATAATTTATTTATTTATATTTATATTATTTATTTATTTATTTATTTAATATGATTAAACTCTGATACACTTCCAAGTGAAGCAGAAAGAAGCATGTGGCTGAAATGTAAAGGGCGCACAACACGCCACGTGCTGCAATCACCAGATTCTTTTGTCAACCTACGTTTACTCCTTTCCTACCCTAAAGTCACGCTTAATTATTTCCTGTCAGCCATTCAATAATTTGACCTTTTTTTTTTGCTTTTTCATCAGCCCATACCTTCTCTGTCTCTTTATATATATATATATATATATATATATATATATATATATATATATATATATATATATATATATATATATATATATATATATATATATATATATA
>JAANDH010000679.1:91653-136863 GCA_011799765.1 Nymphaea thermarum | reverse complement strand
AGTTATATATATATATGAACTGTTGTAAAAGTGTATATCCGTACAGCTTTTCTGGGTTCGAACGAGAAGGTTTCAACTTTCAAGTGGCCTTAATTGGCTTTGGTCTTTTCGTGTTAGTGAATGCTGCTTTTCTTTCATCCGCCTTGTCAAGTAGCGTCGTGTTTGTTACTACTTGGTAAGTCGTCCGCTATGTCGCGTAGCGTCGTGTTTGTTAGCAGGAGGGATGATGAAGCTTCCGGTTTTCCCTTTCTTTTTACCGTAGAATTAGATCTGATTTTCTTTTTTTTTTCCCATTTGGCAGAAAGTATACCTGAAGGGTGCAACTTTGTCGCTAATTCGGTCCATTGATGGGTCTTGTCAGATTTGAATATCGATCCGAGATTGGGACAAGCAGAGATGGGTTTGAAACTGGATGTGAATGAGATTCAACGGCCCCAAAATGTGATTGGTGGTGCTGAATTTTTGTGAGAAAAGAACAAAGCCGAGTTCCTTACACATGAGAAAGTAAGAATCGCATAATTTGATTAGAATCTTATCTGAACTTGGATATGAGATGATTGCAACTAGTGGTCTGGATCTGTTCTTAATCCAATCTGGGTATGAGAATGGCCTTATCATAATGTATGGCTTAAAAATACGAGACATTAACAACCCACCACTTGAAAAGAGGCCCAAATACCCTTTACATTCACACTGCATCTATGGTCTTAAGTTGTGCTAGTGTTAGCAATGGCTACGGTATACCCTTCAACTTAGGTATTGGTCCCACTACCATTAAGCATTATTGATTTAAAAATCTGGGTTGCAGGCTGTAGCGGAGCCCGCGTGGGGCTGGCGTTGGCGCCTGCCCACACCAGCCCAAGATAGCTCCATTTTTTTGTCTGCTTTATTTTAACTTTGTTCGTGCAAGTATTGGCTTCGACTTTTCTTTTCATAAAATTAAAATTATGAGCATTCCACACGCACGAGAAAGAAATTCAACTGCTTATAGTAGTAGCGGAGCCAGCGTAGGACTGGCGTGAGTGCCAGCCCAGTGCAGCCCAAGGTACTAGTACATAGTGCCCCATAGCCAAAAATTTCTGGCTCCGCCACTGATTGCAGGAATACATAATATAGCGGATTTGAATCAAGTGTCAAAGCGATCAAGCTTAGTAAAAAGAATCAGCTCATCTGGATCCAAAAGAAAGCTTGGCTGTCTGAAATGGTTCAAAATTCAACGACATTGCTCAATGTGAATTTAAACATCTGTAGGGCTAATAATATCTAGGGATGTCAATAGATATGATTTAAATACCGACCGACATAAAAAAAGAATAGGATTTAGAAAAAAAAATGGATATCTGATTAAGAATTCAAATCGGATTTGGATTTAAGCAAATATTGACTGGATTTGAATCGAGTTTTAAATACATACTCTATACTCGTTTATAAATATGGTATGGATTTGGGTTAAAAATGGGATTTTGATTCAAATGTTAACATAAAAATCAGACTCAGATTATGAATTTGGGTTTTGGATTCAGTTATAATATAGAATTTTCTTCGTCTGATGTCGAAAATTATTCGAACCAAACATAGATAGATATCGAGAAATGGATTTTCGCAAAGTATACATCTGATTCGAATCCGATCCATTGAGAACCATATCTCTAATATAATCTGAGATCCTAACTTTTTGAAAAGCAGTTTGATGGGATATCCAACCCGAACGTTTAAACCCTTACTAAATTAAGCTGAACCATTTGCTTTCTACTCGTCCCTAACAAAAAGCCGTCCACCTCTAAAGATACTTAAACTTTCTTTTCCGGATGGAGAAAATGGGAAAAAGAAATAGGAATGACAAGTCATGGGGTCGTTCATGAACTCTTGCGGCCTTTTTTTCCATGCATTCAAAAAATAATAACAAGGAAAAGAAAGGCATATGCTCTCTACCTCAACTTTCCGGACAACTTCGGTGTCTCCCTTCCCATCACAAAAGATGCTCTCCCAGCAGTGTTGTCATTTTCCTGTCATATCACCAAGCATCGGCCAATGGGCACGCATTTTGGCTTTTAATAAGTTACTTTCTAAATTTCACCATATAATTAAGTATGGCTAATATATTTAAAATATTAAAAGAAAAAGAACAACCAACGGTCGAGATCGGATTTTGTGGGCTGATAAGTTTTAAACCGTCAAGAAATTGGTTTTCTAAAATCTAAGCAACCTCTTGTCTTTCTTTTATAAATGCAACGTACTACGTTGATCGAACGAGTATCATGAAACATATTATTCATATTATTCAGTATAATGCATCATATAGATGTAGTATGCTATGAGAGGTCCGACCAGTGGAGTAAAGGGATGTAAACCAGAACTCTTAAATTTGTGTTAAAAAGTATTTTAAACCAAATATAAACCCCTTAATGTGTCAATGAGCATTAATTTTATATAAATCATATTATAGTTCAAGTTGGTTATATGTGAAAATTTGATCTTCTATAATAAAGAATTTTGATTTTATAAAAGTTATTCGTTCTTTATAATTAAAAAAACATTATTACAGTAACAATTTGATTAAGTTAAAATAATTTTCTTACCAAATCACTGTTAAGATTGTATTGATAAGGTTATATATATGGTTTTTGTCCGTGGCTTAAGTGTTGTGTTTACCAATTTTGCTTTTTCTCACTCTCTTTCTTCCTTTTATATATATATATATATATATATATATATATATATATATATATAACTTTTCTGGTTACTGTAAAATAACATGTTAGATAGATATGTACTACCGTCTCTCCCAGTCATACCAAATACCGAGGTTGTTCCACAAACACCGTCGAATCATTCCTATTTTACATGGTCATGTCCGACCACAGTAACAAACAGGAATCTTCAAAAGTAAAAATTATATATATATATATATATATATATATATATATATATATATTAAAGTAAGAGAGAGAATTTGAAGGAAAACCTTGTCAAGCGCTCCCGCCGGACTTCTGTCAAAGTTTGATGAAATACAGAATCGCCGCGTTCCTTCGGCCACTTGCTGGAACTTTTCTCACATTAGCGATGGAAAGAAACACAAAATATATAAGAGGGAGAGAGAGGACAATTCAATTCTATCGGATACTGGATACTTCCAGATGTTTGAAATTTTAAAAAATAGGCAGTTGAAGATTTTGTCACTAAAAAACAGTTGAAAAATGTGGCAGGTTTTAAAAAATTTTCATGCAAAATGTCAAGCAGCATGCCCGCACACGTAGAGACATATATATATATATATATATATATATATATATATATATATAAGAGAGAGAGAGAGAGAAAGAGGGATGAAATGTGTTAACCAACATCCGGTTTTAAAGATGGTTTAGCCACACCAAATATGTTTATGTATTTCTTTTGGAAAATATTTATACATGTCTAAAAGCATATCAATTGACGTGACACCATTTTTTTTTTTAATTTGGAGAGTTGAGTTTCAAAGCCGAAAGAATTCACGACATTCCTTTTAGAATGTTATAAAACTAACCCGTACATTTAGAAGATATCATTTATTTTATAAGTCCACAATATGTTGGATAGAAAGATAATGCCAACGACATAAACATACGCCGTACAAAAATTGTTAAAAAAGTGACGAGTATTGTAAAATCAATTTCAATCGTTGACAGCACTTTTTAGGTCACGGATAGAAACGCTGCACAATTGTGAATTTTTTGATTTTTTTTTGGCAATCTAACACTGTACGCATCATGTCACAGCCAAATGACGAGAAACATATATTCATTTAATGTTTTTTTTCATTTAACAATCTTTTTATTATAGCAAAAAGTGAACTGCTCCTATAACATAAAAAATTAATAGTATAAAAATCAATTTTTTTCATAAAAACAACTTAAATTAAAGTATGATTATTTTAAATTAGGTTTTTTAAACGCACTGGGACGTTCATATTTGATTTCAAATACTTTTTTACAACAGTTTAAAGGGGCTGGTTTTTATTCCTAGTAGTTTGATATATATATATATATATATAAAAGGTATTGGTCACGTACATTAACGGGTCAAGAGAAGCGATGAGGAGCGACGGGTCGGGCAAACTAAAAAAATTTGTTTCACTACAAAAAAAAATTCTGCGCTCACCCGAGCCATGGCCCGGGCGACCCCCCCTCCCTCTGCCTCTGGTCACGTAGCCATGTAAGTAGTATCGTTCATATGATGCACATGGATAGTTAGGAGAAAAACATTAAGAAAAGGGTAGAAACTAATATTATAAGACAAAATTGTTCATCATTCATTTTTAACCCATCCATCATAATGGATTGAACTGCTTGACTAGATGGTTGTGTGAATCTGGAAAACCAAAGTCACTATATATATATATATATATATATATATATATATATATATATATATATATATATATATATATATATATATATATATATATATATATATATATATATATATACATAAAAGAATCATATAAACACATAAACAATACACACACTCACTTCATGATATGAGATCCATTTAATTTGTGGTTTATCATCATTTGGAGATCTCAACTGATATTTGCTTTTAAATTTTTTTATCAAATTCAGAAAATCAATCAACAGGATACTGATCTTCTTCCAAATACTTAATATTCCTCAAAAAAAATTATCTTTTGTCCAAAAAACCCAAATTTGAGCATCCCTTTGTGGGGAAAGGAGCAAACATGAGGACCCCATGAGAACTCACCCATCTAAGTTACTTGGTCAGTGCCTTTCACATTCCATTACATAAAACCTGACCAACTTTGCCAGTAAACAAGAATAAAGCCTCAGTTTTGTCATTGATCAGCTGCCTTTGTCACCACATCATTGTGAAAGCAATAAGTTCTTTTTAAGAACATAAGAAGGCAAATGTGAAGCATGTGATGGGCCAAAAAGGAACATGCCCTTATCATGGTAGGCATTAATATGGGGCAAGATCAATTATGATTGTTCATTTCAATCCCAAACTACACTCTTTTTGTCACAAGCCAACCCCCCTGGCTCTAGGTCAACCACCACCAATCAACTAGGGTTGGATCATTAACCATGCCATCAACTAAACCCATCAAAGATTGTGTGCAGGCAAGACAATGAGATGGAATGATGAGGCAAAGCACATGGTTCTTCAATAAAGTAGGAGCTTTCTCAATGGTGGCTGGAATATATATATATATATATATATATATATATATATATATATAGAGAGAGAGAGAGAGAGAGAGAGAGAGAGAGAGGGAAGTTGAGATCAACCGGCCAACATCTATTGCCAGATGGGTTTTTGTACATTTTTCAATTTTAAAAATATCATAGATCATTTCTCAATTTTTATACTATTTGTGATGGTTTTTCCTGTCATGAGCGTAAAATAAACCATATAGCAAGGGGTGAACACAAGCCTAGTCGAGTCCGAGTTCAGTCAACTCGAACTCGGTTTGACTAATGAAACCTTAAGCTCGAGCTCAGCTTGACCTCGATAATAGCTCGACAGAAACAACTCAATGTCGACTCGGCAGTTACGTGTTGAGTTCAAGCTTGACAAACTTGTTTGAATATATGTTCTATTACTTTGCCATAAATCGAGCTCGACTCGATTAAGGCTTGACAAACTTGGAGGAGCTTTTGCAAAAATTTACATAATTAATTAACATCAACGTACTGGTTTTTTGTTTAGAAAAGCGAGTTAGACATTTAAAAGATCACTACACTTCATTTTTGACCCAAGTCGAACTTTAACCATTCGAGTTCAGTGAACTCGAATTGATTATTTAAACGAGTCGACTCGTGAACTCGAGTTTGACTCATTAAGTAAATGACTCAGCTCGAACTCGTTGACAAGCCAAGTTTTAACGAGTCGAACTAGAGTAGCTCGACTCGTTGTTCAACCCTCCATGTAGCTATAGACAATGGCCGGTTGATTTTAATTTCATATATATATATATATATATATATATATATATATATATATATATATATATATATATATATATATATATATATATATATATATATATATATATATATATATATATATGATCTGGAAGGAAGGTGTGCACTAAAAGCAGGTGCAGTAGGGCCCTTTTTGGCTTGTTTTCATGTGCGATCCTCTTCTTGTTGCTCCCCTTTGATTGTCGAGTAAAATAATGCTAAGTTTTTTCTCCTAATCGAATACCAATTTAATTATTCTGCCAAATAAAGTTAAAAATCTTTTTCTTAATGTATGCCCATCTCGTTATTCAGTAAATAAAGGTAAATGCTCGTTCTTAAACAAATGATTGGCGTAAAATCAGGAGAGGAAGATGCCCTAATGATGGCCTTCTTTTTGTTTTTACAGTAATGCGCGTATATTAAAATATGAGCTTCATATGCATATGTGGATATGCACATGCATACTGAATCAAAAAGAAGAGAAAGCGTTGTCTATTATTAAGTTATACAAGTGAGATACTAAAAGCATGAATTCTTTACTATAAGAAAGTTGGTTCATAATGTAGATACACTTTGAATGAAGCTTCATAACATTGCATTCAAAAAATTGTATAGTTAGATCCATTCAGCTTAGTTGTCATCTTTTTCTCTTTCTTTTTTTAAGTAAGCACATAGTAGCCCCTCCGGGATTCAGAGCTTGCTTCGGAACCAATATGGTTTAAGAGACTAGTTTTCCGAGTAAGGTGACGGCCGCATGAGTAGACACAGCATCCCGTTTACGTGCACCGCATGCGCCGCCCAATCGCGCTACACCCTCGGGGCTTAGCTTGTACCATCTTGCATTTACCTATAAAAACAATAAGGTTTTGTGGATAATTAGTGACATTGGACTGCATGTCTGGATCTGGTCGGTGGACAGCTGAAATCAATGCTTTATTTTCTTCCTTGAGTCCTTAAAATCCGTTCGGTACTGAACTGTGTCTAGATCCACATTTAATTAATGGGGTTTTTACAGTCGGTTTGTTCTGATAACTTGCATTAAAATAAGAGGAAGTTTGTCTCTTTGTTGAAGGTAAGTTTTTTCTTTTCTGAAAGCTTCACGGGTCAAACCATTCCTTGCCTTGAAGAAAATGAAGGAAGACCCACATAGGATTTGGATCAAAACTCAAGAGATTGGTTTTTAGAATATCTTCTTAGGAATATTTTTAGTTTTTTTATATAAATTTTCTATTTTAGTTTGGCACATGCGTTTGGGTCAGGTGGGCACATGCCCCTCCTTGACATAAGGAACTTTAGGCTGTGTTTGAGATCCGCAGTGATTTGAGATCCTTACAATCTCAAATTCATGGATTTAAGGTCGGATCCATGAAATTTTAACATGTAGCATATTGTTAAACAAATGATCTCCCAAAACACGTCTTTAGATGCAGCCTCGAATCTTCGATCCGAGGCTATCAAACGCAGCTTTAGTGTAAAGGGTGGTTGGTCTTGAGGGTAGGTGCTCCCATGCACTCTTGGACCCAATACTGACCAAATAATTGCCTTAATCCCGACCTTTCTCTTTCGCTTTCACACCCACTTGCGCCCATCCAGGCTAAAGGCTTTATTAGCCTTTAGCTCTACAATTGGACCCTATGCAGTGAACCATTCATGTCATGTTAAAGAGATGGTTCAAACTCAGGTCAGAGAACAAACTGTGGCATAGCCACATTGTGATTATTTGAGGCAGTTGTCAACACCAGTCTCTTAAATGTTTTTTATTTTTAGATGAGAATTTTAAATATTTATTCTTATATATATATATATATATATATATATATATATATATATATATATATATATATATATATATATATATATATATATATCAATGTCCCCCATCAAATTTGAGTATTTTTAAGCAAGTGCTCTTCCAGCTAATTTTTTTAGCTCCGCTACTACACACAACAATAGACACCTACCAATGAGGGCGCATCGAATCTAACTAATCAGCCCCACTACTTTTGGTATTTATAAACGGTAGGGATACCCCAAGAAGACAAGCTCTTTCTTGCTTCTCCTTACTCCTGAGATTGAGTGGAGAACGGTGTACCTATCCATTAAAGCATTGCATATCTATTGTTTAGAGTTTGAATAAATAGCGCCTACGAAAATCAAATTAACAAGCAACTAGCTATGAACGATTTAGATATTTATGAGACAAGAAAAAAAAAAGAAAAACAAACAAACAACATTGTCACAAGTAACAAGACGTATGGTTCAAGGAAAAAACTGAATAGAGATGGTGAGTGCGTGGTAGCGTGGGTAGTGGCCTCCTTACTTTTCTTTTCATTTCTCTATAAAGAAAATTCAAATTTATAAGTATTTTATTAAGACCAGAAGTTAAGTACGGAGGTTGTGAGATTACGTATGACAGAGGTACGCCCTCTCTTTTCATATATATATATATATATATATATATATATATATATATATATATGTTAAAAGAAGAAAGAGAGCGTAAATTATTGGAGGAGGGGACAAGAATGAAGAAAGAGAAGGAAAAAGGGGGAAGGGGAAAAGAAAAAAAGTAGCTCTGATAATGTGGGGCCAATGTCTTTCACAACTGTTAATTCATTTGTCTTCTCATGCTTTGTTGCTTTCCCTTCTACACTGTTTGCTACCACCTTAGAGAGAGAATGCAAGAGAGGGTCAACTAACTGCAGGTTTAAGGAATGTTTTCTCTCATTACTCTAGAGAGAGAGAGAGAGAGAGGGTTGGTTAATTTACATTGCAAGGTAAAGGAGAAACAGTAGATGGTGGAACTACTGCACGCTTCCTGGATTCCCTCCTCTCTCTCATGGACGCGGTGTTCTCCTTGTCTCTGCAACTTCATTTACCACGGTCGGCGACAGGTCCTCTTCCCCTTCTCGGAAATACGTCCTCTGTAGCAATGGTTAAGGGAATAAATCTGTGGTGATTGATCCAGTCAAAGGAGTAGGTACCGCGCGGTAATTCCGGGTTTACCGTGAAAGGGGAAGCAAGAAATAAGAATCTGTGTTTCTCTCTCTAAAAGGATTCGTAGGTGGGGGGCAAAGAGGTAGCTCAGTGCAGAGTGTCGTTGGCTGGTGAAGAACTGTACAAGTACAGACTGGTCACTCGATTGGTGAAGGTTTCCAAGGGAGAGAGAATGAACGGAGGTTAAAACATTTCAAGGGGAGAGGATGAAGAGATGATTAAATACGAGACGAGGAAGAAGGAAACAAATATTCTCTTGGCCGCAACGCCGGCCCGGATCTAACCATGCTGATGTAAGAAGGAAATTAGTAAAAGGAAAAGGGAGGATCCGCTAGTAAATTATTGAATTGACTTGCAGAGCAAGCCAAACCGGCCGTGCTTTTTCTCTCTCTCTAAGTCTGAATTGCTCATTTACTGTTTTTATATTACTACTACTGTCGTGCTCTCTTAGAAAAACTGCGTTCAAATCGTTCGATTGTGGTCAACATTTCTCCGTCTGTCTGCTGCTGGTTTTCACACGCGCTTACGTGAATCGGTCCATGGTTCTTCCTCCTTTCACTGACTCTGGGGAACACAGCACATGAGTAGGTTTCCCACTTCCTACCATTGTTGCTGCTGTGGTTAAAAAAAAAAAAAAAGTTTCAGTTTTCTACTGGTCGGTAGTCGCAGTAAAAAGTCGAATTAATTAACAAAAGAAATCAACAGAGAGAGATAGAGAGAGTGTGTGTGTGGGTGTGTGACAGTGTGGGACTTTAACTTGAGAAGTCCCCAGATTCCCCTGTTCAGATAAAGAAGGAGGAACAGTGGAGATGGTACGAAATGAAAGGGGTGGAAATGGTGAAGGAGAGCAACGACCACCAACAGAGCTCTTTAAAAGGAACCAAGAAGAGGGTGAAGCAGCAGAAGAGGAGAAGAGGAGCAAAGAGGGGATGGAAATGGTGGAGCCCAAGTCAGGCTCCGGCGCCGCCGAGGCGAGCTCGGCGCCGGCAGCCGATGCAAAGAAGTCGCCGACGCCTCCGACTTTGGCGTTCTGCAAGTTGTTCAGGTACGCCGATAGGCTGGACTGGCTGCTGATGGCCATCGGCACGGCGGGGGCCATAGTCCACGGCTGCTCCCTCCCCATCTTCCTGCGCTTCTTCGCCGATCTCGTCAACTCTTTCGGGTCCAACGCCGACGATCCCGAAAGGATGATGCAGCAAGTCGTGAAAGTATGATGACGAGAACTCTTTCGTTTTCTCTCTCGTTCTCTCTGTGCCTCTTGTTGGTTGTTTATGTTGTTTGTTTCCTTTCTGTTTGTTGCAGTATTCTTTTTACTTTCTCGTTGTTGGAGCTGCAATCTGGGCTTCTTCATGGGCAGGTGTGAAACACGTTCCATCTCGAAATTGCCTCTTTAATCTCCACAATCCGTGGTTGTTTGTTTTGTTCCATTCGAATTCCGTTGGTTTCTGAGAGTTTTTTCTTCTCTTTCCATTCCGATATAGAAATTTCTGCTTGGATGTGGACGGGAGAGAGACAATCCACGAGGCTGAGGATCAAATACTTGGAAGCGGCCCTGAATCAAGACATTCAGTATTTCGACACCGATATAAGAACATCGGACATCGTTTACGCCATTAATTGCGAAACCGTTGTCGTCCAGGATGCCATCAGCGAGAAGGTAAACGCGTGAGAAAAGTTGTTCTAGTGCTTGTCTCGGCTCCTTTCTCGCTTTTGGTAGCGCGGTGAAAAAGCCCAAGAGAAGGGAGAAAATACTGATACTGAAAATTTTTTAATCTGGGTCCTCTGTTTTTGTTTCTCCTTTTCTTTTTGGCTTTGCAGCTGGGCAATTTCATTCACTACATGGGGACCTTCGTCTCAGGCTTCGTCGTGGGATTTACTGCAGTGTGGCAACTAGCATTTGTGACTCTTGCAGTTGTCCCCTTGATCGCCATCATCGGCGCAATTCACACAATGACGCTTGCGAAGCTCTCCTCCAGGAGCCAAGGTGCTCTCTCAGACGCGGGAAATATTGCTGAGCAGGTAGGCGAAATCAATGCCCACTTTTTATATTCCTTTCTTTCCCTTTGTTAAGTTGTTTTGACAATGAAATTCTCTATCTGGGAAAGCCTGGAGAAATTAATACCCAAAAGGGAAAACGATTTAGAAATTATGCAAGATCTCCAATTCTGCTCTTGGTTAGGGAGGGAGGGTGGGGGGAGAAAGAGAGATCGTTCTATGCGGTGAATACAGTACTAGACTGCTAGGGACTCCAAACCATCAGATGCAGAAGTTTTTTGTCATCATTGTGGTGTTTCTGTTGCATTTCTTTGGGTCGGAATGTTAATACGGGAGTGATCGCATTTCAGGCATTTGCTCAAATCCGCACAGTTCTATCTTTTGTTGGAGAATCAAAAACGTTGCAGTCCTACTCTTCTGCACTGAGAATAGCTCAAAGGCTTGGGTACAAGAGTGGCTTTGCTAGAGGGCTGGGATTAGGAGCAACATACTTCACTGTCTTCTGCTGCTATGCTCTTCTTCTCTGGTATGGTGGATGGCTTGTTAGGCACCACTACACTAATGGTGGCCTAGCAATTGCGACCATGTTCTCGGTGATGATTGGGGGACTGTAAGTAACTCTTTAAGGAATTGATACTCTGTTTTCCTTTCGGTATATTGGAGTTTCTTACATTCTTTGAATGGTGTCCATTAACAGAGCACTGGGACAGTCAGCTCCCAGCATGACTGCATTTGCCAAGGCAAAGGTTGCTGCTGCAAAAATTTTCGAAACCATTGATCACAAACCTTCCATGGACAAGGACGCTGCTTCCGGCATCGAATTGGAATCGGTAACAGGCCATGTTGAGCTTAAGAATGTAGATTTCTCCTACCCATCGAGGCCAGACAATCAGATCCTCTGCAATTTCTCACTCAGCATTCCTGCTGGGAAAACCATAGCCATAGTGGGGAGCAGTGGCTCAGGGAAAAGCACCATCGTTGCCCTCATAGAACGGTTTTATGATCCAACCTCAGGTGTGGACCAAGTCAAGTATTAGTTGACTATAGTTCTGCGCATTCTTAGAATTTCCTCTTTTTCTTTTCCTGGCCTTGATCTTAAACAACATGAAATTTTTATAGGGCAAGTTCTGCTTGATGGGCATGACATAAGGACCCTGAAACTGAGATGGCTGAGGCAACAAATCGGTCTAGTGAGCCAGGAACCAGCACTCTTTGCTACAAGTATCAAAGAAAATTTGCTACTTGGAAGGGCTGATGCAACGGAGGTCGAAATGGAGGAAGCAGCCAGAGTTGCTAATGCACATTCCTTCATAGAAAAGCTTCCTGATGGATATGACACCCAGGTAAAACAAACAATGCCCTCTTGTCCAGGACTAACTATTCCATATGTTTTATCCACAGTTTGTTGGCTTCCTTTCTTTTCCTTCTGTCACTTTTCTGTCTTTCCTTCATTCACGGCTTGAAGGGTGCTTCTTTAAAAGAAGAGAAAACGAAAACCAAGAAAATGAACTTACAACTAGTGCTGTAGAACCTGTACAGAAGCCCCTGGAGTTTTATTTCTTTGTTGTCTTTTCTGAGTCTTGGTCCACATGAGTGGTGTCTGCCCTTAATAAGGGCAATCTTGAATTTCACTTGGGATGAACAGAGTTGAGACATCTGTGGAGGTCCTCTGTTTTCAAAGCTTAAGCTCAGGAGAAAAGAAGGGACATGAATGATTTTACCAACTAAAAATTTGTCAATTCATGAAGGTGATGGATGTTTGCTTTTGCTATAAGAAGAAGCCCACCAATAAAGACGTGCCTTTGTTACACTTTAGACTGGTAGGCTTGTCACTTCTAGAGCCAAACTTCTTCTTCTTTAATATATCACTAAATAAAGTGGAGTGGGCACATCATGCAATTATATAATTATATATAGATTTTACTCGGCATACATCAACCAATAATCATGGGTCTTGTTTCTTTAGAACAGGAAAACATCAACAAAGAAAAACCTCAGGAAATTTTAAAATTTCCAGCTCCCCCTTCAGTACCAGACAAGTTCAAAGGGAATCCTAAAACGATATTTTATTCTATTTTTTTTTCATGTTATGTTCTCTCTTGTGATGAAAGTTTTCCAGAAAAGGTATTTTTTATCATGGCACCACAGTAAGTTATGAACATGTGAGCTCACTAAGTCTGGTCTGGTCTGGCCTGGCTGGATCAGGAAAACTGAAAGGTAAATTGTGACCTGTGGGTTTAACTTTGACTGAGCCCGAGCCCAACACTTGCTTGCAGGTGGGGGAGAGAGGGCTGCAGCTGTCTGGTGGGCAGAAGCAAAGGATTGCCATTGCAAGGGCGATGCTGAAGAACCCGGCAATCCTGCTGCTGGACGAGGCGACGAGTGCGCTGGACTCGGAGTCGGAGAAGCTGGTGCAGGAGGCTCTGGACAGGTTCATGATCGGCCGGACGACGCTGGTGATCGCTCACCGGATGTCGACGATCCGAAAGGCAGACTTGGTGGCGGTGCTGCAGCAGGGAAGCGTGCTGGAGCTGGGCACCCACGACGAGCTCATCTCCAAGGGCGAGAATGGCATGTACGCCAAGCTCATCCGCATGCAAGAGCTCGCCCACGAGACCGCCCTCATGAATGCACGCAAGAGCAGCGCCAGGTAACGCCACTCTTCTTCTTTTAGTCACCAAACTTTGAATCTTTTCATGCATCCACTTTTGGAACTTAGATGGCCAGTTGTTTCTTGTTAGGCAGAATCATGTTCATCACATCTACATTATTAAATTAATGTCACTAGAACAAGTTAAGACAAATTCATAAGATTAATCCAAAGTAGTATCTTTGTTTTATGAGTTTTATGCTGATTGTGGATTAAGTACAAACAAGTTTGATATGGAAACTAAATCAATAGAGTTTGTGGTTTGTTGGTTTGGTTTGGGGAATGGAGCAGGCCGTCCAGCGCAAGGAACTCGGTGAGTTCTCCGATCATCGGCCGGAACTCTTCGTACGGCCGGTCGCCGTACTCGAGGAGGCTGTCGGACTTCTCCAACTCCGACTTCAGTCTGTCGATCGACGCGTACTCGAGCTACAACTACAACAGGACGGAGAAGATCGCGTTCAAGGACCAGGCGAGCTCCTTCTGGAGGCTGGTCAAGATGAACGCGCCCGAGTGGCGGTTCGCGCTGCTGGGCTCGGTGGGCTCCATCGTCTGCGGCTGCCTGAGCGCCCTCTTCGCCTATGTGCTGAGCGCCGTGATGAGCGTCTACTACAGCCGAGACGGCTCCTACATGAAGCGGGAGATCGGCAAGTACTGCTTCCTGCTCATCGGCCTCTCCTCCTCCGCTCTGCTCTTCAACACCATCCAGCACATGTTCTGGGACATCGTCGGCGAGAACCTGACCAAGCGGGTCAGGGAGAAGATGCTGGAGGCCGTCCTCCGCAACGAGGTCGCCTGGTTCGACGAGGAGGAGAACAGCAGCGCCCGCGTCGCCGCCCGCCTGACCATGGACGCCAACAACGTCCGTTCCGCCATCGGCGACCGCATATCCGTCATCATGCAGAACTCCGCCCTGATGATCTTCGCCTGCACCGCCGGCTTCATCCTCGAGTGGAGGCTGGCATTGGTCCTCGTCGCCGTCTTCCCTATCGTTGTTGCTGCCACTGTGCTTCAGGTGAGAATCGCCAACCGACTTACGTAAAAATCTAATGTAAGAAGTTTGAATCTGAACAGCTTAAGTTATTGGCTTGTGATAATGATGTTCTTTCTGATTTCTATCTGAATGCAACGAGCAGAAAATGTTCATGAATGGCTTCTCGGGAGATTTGGAGGCTGCCCACGCGGCGTCGACCCAGATAGCCGGAGAGGCGGTGACCAACGTGAGGACCGTGGCGGCGTTCAACTCGGAGTCGAAGATCGTTAGCCTCTTCGGCTCTAACCTGAAGGTCCCCCTGCGCAGGTGCTTCTGGAAGGGTCAGATTGCTGGAAGCGGCTTCGGCGTCGCCCAGTTCCTGCTCTATGGCTCCTACTCGCTGGGCCTGTGGTACGCCTCGTGGCTCGTGAAGCACCACATCTCCGACTTCTCCAAAACCATCCGCGTCTTCATGGTGCTGATGGTCTCCGCCAACGGCGCCGCCGAGACTCTCACCCTCGCGCCGGACTTCATCAAGGGCGGCAGAGCGATGCGCTCCGTTTTCTCCCTCATCGACCGCAAGACCGAGATCGAGCCCGACGAGGCCGACGGTCTGAAGCCCGACCGCCTTCGCGGCGAGGTCGAGCTCAAGCACGTGGACTTCTCCTACCCGACCCGCCCTGACATCCCCGTCTTCAGGGACCTCACCCTCCGCGCCCGCGCCGGCAAGTGCCTCGCTCTCGTCGGCCCCAGCGGCTGCGGCAAGAGCTCCGTCCTCGCCCTCGTGGTGCGCTTCTACGACCCCAGCTCCGGTCGCGTCCTCGTCGACGGCAAGGACCTGCGCAAGTACAACCTCAATGCCCTCCGCCAGCACATAGCGGTGGTGCAGCAGGAGCCCAGCCTCTTCGCCACCACCATCTACGACAACATCGCCTACGGCCGCGACGGCGCCACGGAGGCGGAGATTGTGGCTGCTGCCGCGGCGGCCAACGCCGACAAGTTCATCTCCGGGCTGCCGGACGGCTACAAGACGCAGGTCGGGGAGCGAGGGGTGCAGCTGTCGGGCGGGCAGAGGCAGCGGATCGCGATCGCGAGGGCGCTGGTGAGGAACCCGGCGCTGCTGCTGCTGGACGAGGCGACCAGCGCGCTGGACGCGGAATCCGAGAGGTGCGTGCAGGAGGCCATAGAGCGGACGTCAGCGGCGCGGACCACCATCGTGGTGGCCCACCGGCTGTCGACGGTGCGGAACGCCCACACCATCGCGGTGATCGAGGAAGGAAAAGTGACGGAGCAGGGGTCCCACTCCCACCTGCTGCACCACCACCCGGACGGCTGCTACGCCAGGATGATACAGCTGCAGCGATTCAACCACCAGGGTCAGCTGCACCTCGCTGCCTCCACCGCCGGCGCCGCCTCCTCCGCATCCGGTGCCTCCGCGTAATGCAGCGGCAAATGGGCGTGGTCCAACGATTCCTCCGAGATAAGGTGGAGAGTGGAAAAAGAGGTTTACTTTCTTGGTGTTGGTGGAGAGATTGAGCTCACACGTGAAACGAAAGTAGACGCAGGGCTCTGGGATTCATCAACATGATGTCAACCCATGTGAAGAGAAAAGGGCCGGCAACAAGGGGTTTTAATTCCACTTGAACAGGTCGACTGCTACTGATACTCTGGCTACTACTGCTACTGCCGCCATGATTCCTCACGCCTGAAACCTATTTCCTTCTTCTTTTTTTCTTTTTTGGGTTTTGTCCCCATTTGCCTTCTTGTTCAGGAATTTGTGTCTATAGAGATTTGGGTTGTTCCAGTTATCTGTACAAGTAGTAAACAGGCAAGGCTGTAAGTATGTAGTGTTTCACTGTTTGCGGTCCATATCATATAAATGAGAAGAATTCCTTGATTTGGGGCTTCAAATTTGGTGAGAATCTTACTCTTTCTTCGTTTCATTAATGACAAAGAAACCCATTTTCTCTGCATTGTGTCAGTCAAATTTCACCGGCTAAAACTTTCAAGCCAAATGGCACTCTGTTACTTGTTTTGTCTTTCTATTAACTGGCCACCTATCAACTCCTTCCTCCACCATTGCGCCAATCTTCTCAAGATGAAAAACATCATATTATTGTTTCATATAATATAATGTGATTTTGTTAATCATAAGTGCTTAATTGTTAGGTTTATAAATAGTATCCATGACCACATAAACATACTCTACTCAGAACATGTATTGTAATAACACAACATTCTTCTTATCAAAAGCTCTCTTAGAGTTAACTCTAGCTGGGATCGAACTCGGCGCAGCCTTTTGCATATAACACCGAGCTGGACTGATACGAGCCTCACCAAGCTCGAACCTGGAGAATGTGCAGCTAGCCCTGTTCGAAATGAGTGAGATTGATGTGAAGTTCATGGTGTGATACTGTTGTCCTTAGAACACCGTCACTATCAATGCTTTCATGCTTATATCAGCTGATCATGTTTGTATCAATACATTGCCAACAGAGTTGCTTTCAATATCAGAACCTTTCTTCTTCCCCTCTGTTTGGCGGTCTCGAAGCAAGGACAGAGTAGAAAATGATAGCAGAGCTTTCATGGAATTGAGCACCACCAGTCTGGTGGATCATCTTATCTCTAAGGCCTGAGGTCATCTAAGATCTTAGGATCTCAAAGATCTAAAATCTCAAATTTTAGATCCATGATTTCTAACAACGATATGAAATCATATGTTTGAAAGAAGTAAGGATTAATTCACCAAAGACTTGTGAAATATGTGGATCTCAAGTCTCAACTCAAGTCAGACTCCCTTCCCTCTGACTTGATATCCTTTGAATATCATGCATACTATTGACCTCAAATATATGGTCCCAGATCGACAGTTTGTGAGAACCATGGATGATTAAATGCCTCTTAAGACATTTGGTTGATGTGACATACATGTGCTAATGTGGTAAAACATCCACATTAGTAAAATCCATAATTCATCAAACTGAGGATCTTAGGTCAGACTTAAAATTCACAATTGGAATCCTTGATTTTCCATTGAGCAAGAATGCTTGGAAGGGGATGGTTTGATGCCGCAAAAGTTTTGAAAAGTGGGAGTGGAGGAGATTGACCCTGCAGACGGATCCTGGCCCAGCCCTTGGGTCAACCCATGCACTTAAATGGAGCTGTCAATTTTCCAAATTAACCACGTATATGCAAACACGCACGAACACAGTGCATGCAATAAATTTGGGGAAAAGAAGTCAACTTTTGCTGCTGAAACACAATCTTCGGGATATATTACGCTGTCCCCACTAACATCAAAGATGCAGTGGACCGGATAATTGGATTCTGGTTATTTATATATATATATATATATATATATATATATGCACTCATAGACAAGTGAATTAATGATGACTTTGGTTATTTAAAATCACTCAACCATCTATCCGTCCTTCCAAAGTAAATATCGTTGAGAGAAAAAAAAAAGTTTAAACTAATATTAGATAATGAAAATACTCAACACCTTTTTTATGTTATTTTTCTTTTAACTGTTCATCATAATGGATCAAATGGTGCAGATTAGATAGTTGGGTGTTCTAAAAAACCAGTCACCGTTAAATTACCCACACACACACACACACACACACACACACACACACACACACACACACATATATATATATATATATATATATATATATATATATATATATATATATATATATATATATATATATATATATATATATATATATATAAATGAATAAACAAAGTCACCTAGCAATCTAATCAAGGTAGTCCATCTGATGCACATGAATGGTTGAGAGAAAAAAAATGAAAACCAATATTAGATATTGAAAATGGCCATCATGGCTAAGGGTCTCTAAGAACCAGAATCACCATTCAATTTTCCTATACCGATCCCAATGTTCTAAAAGGTAGAAAAAGGAAGTGTTTTTCCCTTCAACCAAGCAAATCTCTAACCCATAGTGGATGACGACATCTATGGCTTATAAAATCATCCCTTATCATGCCCATGTATATCTTGAAATAAATGAAGAACCTTACATCGTCCTGCATTCTATTGTCTTAGGGATAAGACTTGTTGATGATGGCAAACATGACGGCAGGAACGGCCATGACGACGGGGACAGTGGCGGAGACCACGGCGGCGGTGGTGGGTAACAAAGGCGAATAAGCTCATGTCAGCCCTGGCAATGTTTTCTACATCTAGAGATGGCTTTGGGCCATGGCGCACATGGTTGGGAACGTGAACGGATGGTGAAAGAAAGTGATCAGCAGTGGACTCCATGTTGGGATTCAGCCGCCATTGTCAAGAGCCAGTGGCAGCTAACATGCTCCCCCACTGTGGCATTGATCGGCATAAAGATAATTGGATAGTGGGGGCTCTTCAACACGAGGGAGTTAATACCATTATCAGATTTGAGTCGGATCCAGCCTTTTTGAGGGAGCATGGAGACCCACCAGTCGCCTGAAGGCCGAAGCCCTCTCGCAACTTCCTTGTTATCCTTAGAGTATAGGGTATGCTTTCAATGTTTCGATGTGTTGCCTCTTCCATTTTTCAGGATCGAACCCTTTACGAAACTTAACTTAGTTATCACATTTTATATGAAGGATTTCTAGATTTGATTACAGAACTGCATATAAAATTTGAATCCAATTGGTAACCGAATCCAGATTTTGTTACCAAATTGGAACTGAAAGGAATTAAAATCGGTGGTACCATTCATTGAAGGAAACGATATTTCGTGTCTATGTACTATGGAAAAGGTGGGTAGTGAGCTATTCATTCATAAGTACCAACGTTGAACAACTCCACCACGCCTTCTCGTTCGATCAACATCAAAGCGTTGCTTCGTGCTCCTCCTGTCGGATATGCATGTGCACCGAGGGGCCCTTCCCTCGTGCACACTTCATCTCCCTTTCCATCATTCATCATGAGTGCAATGAATATATATATATATATATTAGGTGTGCCCTAAAAACCATGTTAAAAGCTACATTCCATCACTACAAACATGAGCAGGTAACTAACCGTCCGCAATCTATCTTTTGCGATAGTTAATAGCAAAAAAAAAAAAGAACTATTGGCCACAAAGGTATCCAAATAATTTCAATATATATATATATATATATATATATATAATGAACATTGCAGCAGCCACTCATCACTTAAGACGACACCCGTTCTATCGCACAAAAACTGCAAAAGAAAGTGGTTCAAAACTGAATGCGCATTTTAGTAAATTTATCCACCGACAAACAAGTCAACTTTCGCTTTTCCAAATCAAATAAAACAAACTTTATGTTATACTGTATGGTGGAAGAACTGGACTTACATTAAAAACTCGTAAGCAAATAAGTCACACTCAAGTTCGAAGTCATCACCCCCTTGAAATCTCTCTTTCCTTTTCCAATAGGATACATTGTAAATTCTAAAGGCTGCCCAATGACCAAAAGTCGCTACCATGATTTTCTTTTTTCTGCAATATTTTTCTGTAAAAGCACTTTACCGGCTTTCGCTTGTTCTCGTTTCTGCAAGGTTTCGTTGTTTTTTTCCTCGAAACATTAGCAAACTTCAAGATGGCTGTGAGAAGGGAGCTGAAAGATGGAGGATGGGCCGACTCCTTGAGGATACGACCAATTTCAATTATTTACATGATTCCCTTTGATGATTGGTTGTTATTTTATATAAAAAGTTACAACTTTGTCATCCTACTGCTGCCTGAGTTTTACAAAGGCTTGGTGGTAAAAAATTCTTCCTTCAATAAAAAATAATAATACGAAGAATGATAACAATTATATGTATATACTCACACACTCTTAGACAAGGGCGTTTTCTACACCTCATTGGGAGATGACTTTGGCTTGTCCAAAGAGAACAACAATGAAAGCGGAAAAACAGGTAGAATAGGAGAAAAGGAAGGGAGACACGGGTGAGTAGGAGAATTAATCTCACTGCCCAGGTGAGAGCCGAAGGCTCAACACTAGGTGACGAGATCGCCACATGCTTCAACTTGCACACAAATGGTTTAGGACCATGTTAATCCAATTGGTCGTATAAAAATCAACATGTATTCTGCATATTATGATAGCCTACAGATAATGCAAAACAGCCATGTAATAATTTCACACCTAGAGGCAACATTTCCTCAGCACTGTCATGTCCATAAGAAGAAAAGAAAAATCAAAATTTGGAAATTTTCAGGTGTGAGGAGCGGAACTCTATGCTAGTGTTTCACAACCACTGAAAATAAGAATTTTTTTTCCCTTCCTTTTAATTGCAAGATTCTAGTTAATCGATGGGGATCTTCTAAACGAGATCCATAAACATCGACAACAATACAAGGTATAGAGCATATACAATTTTCTTGATTTCTCTTCAAAAATTTAGCAATTTATGCACAAACCTTGTATATCATGATCAAGGAAGAGACGGTATATGGCAAGAAGCTCCAACTCAACAGCCCACGGACAAAGCACCCCCAGCAAATGAAAGTTCTTTTTCGAGGAGGTTGGAAATTCCTTGAGATCAAGTCAGCAACACAGATCTTGAGCAAGTATCGTGACCTTCCGGTAGCCTGAGGAAATTGGAGAAATTTCACACAGAAACCCTCCCACCTCCAGGAAAAAGGAAAAAAGAATGTCGGACTAATTGAATATGAAAAAAATGATGTATTACCTTCCCAAAAAAGCCAATCATTTACATGCCAAATTGCTAGATGAGCTAAAACAGAAAAGGTGCAATTTTGCTGCATTCAAGAACACCGTCAGCCACCAAATCTCGTGTGGACATGCCTAAGCGTTTTTTGAGAGTTTCCCAGCCAACAACTTCAGATCAGCTTCTTTTAGCTCCACATGCTTCCCAAGACTGACAGAAGCAGCAAGCACAGTTATTAGTATTGGAAAATAGTTAAGAGAATGAACAAATGTAAGATTAAACAGCTAAATTTATAGAGGATGTTTTCAGTGGCACATATGGAGCTATTCAACCAGACAAACCGTCAGCCAACAAGTACTTTTCTCATTAGAGCTACATATCGATGTCATGACCTTGAAGTGCTAAAGTGAATTTCAATACAGATACAATATAAATTTCAAATTAAGTGGAGAAAGCATTATGCATATATTCTGGGTGCTTTTACTCTTACTGAAAAATCACTAAAACTAAGAAACCAGCTATTGTGATCAGCACAATCCAGTAACAACAGGGCAGCTCAAACACATACTACTAAGAGATCGGGCAGTGAATAAGAATGCAGAACCAAATGAACAAGAATGGTGCATTACCCAAGATCTGGAGGGAGTCGAAATCCACCAATACGGACACGCTTCAGTGAGTAAAGCTGCCGCAAAAAGAGGAAAATAACACTGAAAAGTTGGATAATGTAATAGCAGAAAAAAGTTGTGCCCTCACAAGCAAAGAGAAACTGTAAGGTGACAGAATTCCAGCGAGAGTTGAAAGTAAGCATTAATAGTAAGCACTGCCCAGCTCAATGGGCAGATAGTTAAAGTTCTGAAATTTCTTTTACACCTAAGAAGCCACCAAGATATGCTAACAAATCATCAACCACATTTTCTCACTCTACACTAAACAGAAAATTGAATGACAGGTTTTTAATATTTTTCCAACAGAAATATAAGGAAACAATTCAAAGATTGCATATATACATATATACAACACACACACGCACTGGACATTTTTCAAAATATTCAACCTCATAGATAAGGCTTAAATGCCCAAGTTTACATGCTTGAAAAAAATTTGTCATGTGTAATAGCCCCTAGTTCCACTAGTAAGAAAGCATTCATTTTGATTCCTAATACAATTCCATGTCATTCCTTTTCAAGTTTTTTTTTATGCAAATAGATGCATCCATTTGTATGGTTGAATTCCCAAAACAAGACTGATACATGGCCGACACAGCAGATTGTGTCAGATTGTGGATAAATATATGTAATTATATTTATTTCCCATAAATTAGAAAAGAAGCAAAATAACGTCATGACAATATAAATAGTTTCAATTTTCAAATGGCAATGGAATTATATATTTTAAAAAAAAATTATTGAGATTACGCCTAAAACTGATATGTGCCCCTTTGGAGAGCTAAAAATCATGAATTCCTACATCTTTACCCTTAACTGATGTTGAACTGGTCTGGAAAAGTTGAGGCAGAATAAATTATTCATCTGCCGTAGATAAGTTGTGAATGCATAGAACCAGCCCCTATTTGAGGCAGTTGGACCATTCCCTAAAAGTAACGTTTCCAAGAATTTTTTGCAAAAATTGAACATGTAGCTGTGATCTTCATATTCAAAGACCTTTGAATCGCATCTAACATCTCATTAGAGTTTCAAGGCAATGATTTGAGCTTTTCTGGCTTATAGATCCTATCCAAAAATAAGAAAAGCAAGACTTTTGTGTTGATTTATAGGCTAACAAATATAAGATTGTGGCTGTATGATTACTTCTGTTGAAAAAGCACAGATATGCAAAAATCCATCCGAGAAGCCCAGAATTGGTGATGACCTATGTGTGTATATGTGTATCTCAAACACTCCCATACACATGCATAAAAAATACTAACAACAGGGATGTACAAGACTGAAAATGAATCAAAATTATGGTGAGAAGAAAATGGAACCCTGAAGTAATATGACAGACTTCATATTCAAGATCCCTTATTTATTGCAATACTATGAACACGTGTATTTCTGCATGCATGAACAATTCCAGCAATCTAAGGTGCAAGACCAAACAGTAACCAAAACTATACTGAGCTGAAAATTGTGCCCATAAATTATGGTGAGAAGAAAATAAAGCAGAAAAATTATGGGCCATGTTGAAACTTTTACATTCATGAACCATTATTTGTCCATAATGTCATCAACTAGAGCCATCAATACTGCAAATACTTATACCAACAAAACCCAACAATGGATAAACGATGTCAACTTGGGACAACACCATCCACCTGAAGTCAAGTCCGTTTTAGTTCAAGATTGGTCCCAGCACAGTACAAGAGACAAGTGATCATATTAGCACACACATCCACAAACATAATCCAGAGAAAACCACATTTTCAATTTTAAGACTCACTTTCAATCCAGCATTTTTCACAAGTTCACGAACTTCATGATTCCGACCCTCATGAACCTGGACCAAATATATTTAGCCATTAGCCTAAAGAAATTATAACGTTTGTTGGGATAGCAAAATCAATATAAAGGATGCATAACAGATAAAATGTAATGTAAGAGCAATATTCAGGTCTCCGTTTAGAATAAGTTTCAGCATTTGAGGAAGGAAAGTTCAACAATCCTTTCAAACCATTGTATAGAGATTTAGCACACCATTGGTTGAAAGCAGAAAATTTACTAATTGTTTTATTGGGAAACACATAATGGAGGCGAATGCGATGCTGGATAAAGTATTGTTATAGAAACCCCCTCATCTAGCACCCAGGTGAGTGGTGACTTACCAAGATGAATGGAACCTAGCCGTGTAAATTTGGAGGCAACAGATACATGAAATGCAGCACCTATAACTAAATTAACAAATATTAAATGCAAAGAAATCCCAAAAAGCCTGAATTACAGAAAACTTTGAGTAGGCCATCAGACCAGCTTGATAATCCTCTTCCTGGACCTCAAGACCCTTATAATTGTGCATTGACATAAAAACTTGTTTCTCATGTATCTCCCCTAGGCACCAAGAACAATGGCTTAACATCTGCAAGCCTTATTGAAGTGGAGAGGCATTAGTTCTTGTAGCGACAGCCAGTTTATTGAATATGTGACTTAACTGGGAAAAACTCCGAGAAACTAAGACCAAATGTCCTGCCAAGCCTGCTTGACATTGAGTTAGATGAAGGAAGGCCCAGAAAAAAAGGCTTGTCATGGCCCATTCTTCTAAAAGGTCTGCACTTTATGAGCTCAAACATGTCGCAACAGTTATTTATACACATGGGACTTGTGACTGACATGCCCCAAAAGTTTTCATTACATGCAGTTTCAACATAGCTTTCCCCTTCTTCCTCTTTTTCTTCTTTTCTTCTCTTTCACATCTCTTTTCGGTTGAATAGAACTGGGTACACAGCACCTAGGCCCCTCTGACCAGGCTTCTTACGGGATCCACTACCTAGATCTGCCTATTGCTTTAAACTACATAAGTACTACATCAACCACCCAATAGTGAAATATTCATGACGTACAGAGAAGTAGTCATATGGGTGCAAAAAGATCAGACTTAGGTGACATAGGTATGTGAAAATGGTCACCATACCCGTACGGGTAAACCCATTTTGAGACACTGAGTACACTAGACTGTTAAGTATGAACGATGTGGATCGGGTCACCCAGACCTGACCCATTTGATCCACACGCCCAACACATCATGGACGGTGGCATACTTGTAAATCTAATGTTATTTTGTGTATTTTATATTGTACCCTAAATTGTGATTAGTGTATAATGATAACAAGAGGCAGACATCATTATTGCCTATGTAACACGGGAACGCCCCCAAAGGGGGCGTACCCGTCCGGTACCGGTACGACACCGGTACCAGTACGGGCCTGGGTACGTCCCCGGTACGCGTTGACCATACCGGGTACTGTCAACGTATCGGGGACCGTATCCGTCCAAAATTGGACACGGTCAACATTGACTGGGTCCAATTTTATCCATTTTTTTTAACGTTTATTTCATTTTAACGTTAAAAATCATTTTGACGAAAAAAAAAACTTAAAACGAAACGTCAAAACCCTTGCCGCCTTGCGTCTTACCTCTTACGACTTACCTCTTGTCTCTCTCCGGCGACGAAGCAGTGGTGAACACAGGCGGCAGCAGGGGCGGCGAACGCATGCGACGACAGGGGCGGCGAACGCAGGCGACTTTGTTTTTTTCATTTTTTGTTTTCATTTTCATCGGCTCCACCGACTGTGACGGTTACTGTGACCGGCGATGACTGGCGACGGAGACACTGTGCAGAAAACCCATCGCCTACAAACGCATCACCTCTCCCTCTGGCTCGCCCTTTCTCTACCCGAGAGGGTTTCAACTTTCAAACACCGACTGTGACTGTGAATCTGTGATATATCGTGATCCCTGTTAACTCCATCTTCTGTAGTTATTTTTGTGCTTGTCAATAATGTAACTATCATGCATTTTTATTGCTACTAGATCTGTTTGCTTATGTTTCAGTCATCTTGAAGCATCTTTTTGTTGTAAGCTACCATGCTATAACTTTAAGGAGCATACTTGTGCACTGCTCATAAATTAGATTGTGTGCCTTACAGCTTACGCTATGCTTTCTCTATATCAAGCCAAAATATTGTGCATTGTTCTATTTGATGTTTTTTATGTTATTGCATTTGGAATCCATGTGAATGTCACTACCAGTAATGCCAAATGAAAAAAATAAATGATATGACAAGAAACATATAACTTTAAGTAGTAACATTCATAAAAATGACAAATGTGATTAAAATAACCTGAAGAACCTGAGCCAGCTTAGCTGCAGGTGCCTCAGCGGCATTGATGCAGATGTTCGACATGATATGATCTATATCACGTTCTTTAAGTCAGTTGCAATGTTTTTATGCATATATGTATGAGCTTTTTTGATATATATGTGTGAATATGTTATTTTGTTTGAAATTTTTTGATATATATATATATATATATATATATATATATATATATATATATATATATATATATATATATATGTCTGTGTGTGTACGGCGGTACCCCCGTACCCAAGTTTTTTGAACATGGTCCGTACCCGTACCTATGTGACATAGATTATTGCTTCTCTCTTTCATCTCTCTCTTGCTTGGATGTGTAGCCTTCTTCTCTCTTCCTCCTCTCGCATCTAACTCCATCCGGTGGTTTGGTAAATCTTACATGGTATCAGAGACAGGTTATGCCGTTGAGAATGTCCGGTAAGAATCTCAAATTCCTGCCCTAATCCTCAAATCTTTGTTTTCTGCCCTAATCCCAAAATTTCTGCCCTAATTCTACGTCTCAATTTCTGCCCTAATCTTTGTTTCTTTTTTGCCCTAATCCTCAAACCTCTGTTTTCGGCCCTAATCCCCAAATCTCTGCTCTAATCCTATTTCTGCCCTAATCGTCCTAATCCCTTGCATTTATGGATCCCCACCGCAATTCCAGCATCTTATCGTCCAATTTCCTCTCTCAACTCATCTCACAAAAGCTAAATCATACCAACTATTTGACATGGAAATGTCAAATAGACCCATTTATCAAAAGTCACCGTCTCTACGGACTTCTCAATGGCACCACACATGTGCCGCCTGAATGGATCATGCGAGAGGTGAAGAATGCTGCAGGGCAAGTTCAAGAAACCGTTGCAGAAGTCAACCCTAAATATGAGACGTGGATGGCACATGATCAATCTCTCGTTGTCTATATTACCTCCACACTATTAGAAGAAGTTCTAGCGGGCGTTGATGATGATCTTTCAGCACTTGAGTTGTGGAACGTACTCGCTACCACGTATTCTCAAGTATCAAAAGCGAGATTTATACAACTCAAAGAGGCAATTTCAGGATATCAAGCGCGGCACACGTTCAGTCTTGGAATACATACATGAAATTAAAAATGTCAGCGATCAGCTTGCTATCATAGGGCACCCAGTCAGCGACAAGGACAAGGTACAACAGGCTTTGAGTGGATTGGGGTCCGAATTTGATGTTTTATGCACTGCTTTAGAAGTATTGTCTGTTCTTCCCTCTTTTGAAGATCTGAAAGTGAAATTGATTCAACATGAAGCGAATCGTGCACAACGACAAGAATTAGTGCATTCTGGCAGTTACAATGTGTTGGTCACTGGAGCTCATGCTTTGCATGGTAGTTGTCCAAGAGTTTGGAACTCACAAGCAGGATTTGGGAAAGGTATTCTTCCTACACCTAACACAAATGCACAGGCAAATGTACCACGAAGGATACCTACTTGTTTTTATTGCAATAAGAAATGACATGTGAAGTCAGAATGTTGGCATAATCCTCAAAACAAGGAAAAACAGGTCAGGCGTGACAATAAGGCAGTAGGGTCGACTGTATCAAACTCAGTTGCAGCGTCGAACATTTCTCCTGATGTGCAACAGATTTTAATGACAGCTTTGTCTAAAGTCAATCTCAGGCAAAATGAAGAAGGACAATGGTATGTGGACTCTGGTGCTGCAGCTCATGTGACTGGTGATGCAGGTAAGTTTTCTAGTGTTCTCCCTTATTTAGCTAAAGACTTAGTTGTTACAGAGGATGGTTCCCATCACAAAATATCGCACATTGGAAATGCACATATATCCATGGCTCATTCCTCCATACCTTTAAGGAATGTCCTTGTTGTTCCAAATGTCAAGAAAAATATTATTTCTATGTGAAAGCTTATCGATGATACTCATTCATCTGTTGAGTTTACTCCTTCTTCTGTTCATGTCAAGGATGCTCGAACCAAGAAAACATTCCCTTAAGGTGTTCGCAAAGGAAACATGTATGTCATTGAAGAAGCTCCAAAGGTGTCCATGTTTTGTGTTTCAGATTTATCCTTCCCCAGTCATAGGGAAGTCAACATAACAGAATATGGCAAGCCATCCATTTGGCATGGTCGTTTAGCCTATTGTAGTCGGTCTTTCATTCAAAGTCTTGTTGCAAACGGACTATTACAAAAGTCCAGTCTAAGTCCAGTAAATGAGTCTAGCATGTGCTCAAGTTGTCATATTTGTAAGAGTCGTGCGCTTCGAAGTTATTTAATACCATATATTCTGATGTTTGGGGGCCTGCTCCTACTTCTTCTTCTGGGAGTAGATATTATGTTGTTTTTATTGATTCTCATTCTCGTTACACTTGGATTCACTTCATGAAAAACAAATCAGAGGTTTTCCGCTTGTTCACCCAATTCCATGCCTTGGTCCAAAACAAATAATCTAGTAATATCATGCATTTCCAATGTGATGGTGGTGGTGAATTCACTTCAAATGAATTCACTAAGTATTTACTAAAGCATGGGATCACTAGATAGATTTCTTGTCCACACACACCATAACAGAATGGCATTGCTGAAAGAAAGCACAAAAATATAGTTGAAAATGCACTAAGTATGATGCATAACACAGTTGTGCCCATGAATTTATGGACTGAAGCTTTTCATACCGTTGTGCATGTCATTAATCGTCTGCCATTATCTCTACTTGAGGGAAAATCTCCTTTCTTTGTTTTACATCAAGAACAACCAAATTATGATGAACTGCGTGTTTTTGGATGCATTTGTTATGTCCATGTTGATGTTTCTTTGAGAAATAAGTTCCAAGATCGAGCTGTCATATGTAGATTTGTGGGTTATGCAGAAAATTATAAATGATATCGCTGCTACAATCCAAAGACTAGATGAGTTCATATTTCACGACATGTTGTTTTTGATGAGCTCAGGTTGAAGGATTTAAAGGGGACACAGGCAACACTCAATGGAAGAAACGATATATCATATACATGGCTGAATGTTGAAATATTAGGTCAAGGAGCTAACACAGACCTCACACAAGGTAAGAGGATTATTGATGAGTTTGAGACAGCCACAGACACTCAGATGGAAGACACATCTTCATCTACTCAGTCCAACAACATGACTTCGCCTAATCGTTTTTCAGGAGTAGTGTATATTCGACGATTAGCTCCAGAACTTGCCACTACTTATCCACGTAGATCAGAACGTGTGTGGCATCCCATTGATAGATGGATAAGTTATGATAATTTCTCTTTGGATTTTCAGCTTTCATGACTGAATTAAGCAAAAAAGTGGAGCCAAAATGCCATGAGCATGCGCACAAAAGCAAATATTGGGTCGAGGCTATGAATGAAGAAATGGCTGCCTTAAGTGAATGTCAAACTTGGGAGTTTGTTCCTCGTCCAGATGGTAAGAATGTAGTGGGCTCAAAATAGGTTTACAAACTCAAGTATAAACCTGATGGGAGCATTGATAGATATAAGGCTAGACTTGTGGCTAGAGGTTTCACTCAGCAATATGGGGAAGATTATGATAGACTTTCAATCCAGTCATCAAGATGGGAACGATCAGGGTTATCATATCTCTTGCAGTCTCATATGGATGGACTTTGTATCAGCTGGATGTTAAAAATGTTTTTCTTCGTGGCTTTCTTAAGGAAGACGTATACATGGAACAACCCCCTGGTTATGCTACAAATGATCCCGCCAAATGGGTGTGCAAGTTACAAAAATTGATGAATGGACTTAAGCAAGCATCTCGTTCATGGTTCAACAGATTTTCTCTTCATATACAGCAGGCTGGTTTTCGTAGAAGTTCCCTTGATCACTCATTATTCATGTATCATTCAGGTGAAGTTACTACTTGGCTGCTCATATATGTAGATGATATAGTTCTTACTAGGAATTCTTCATCTCATATATTTCATGTAAAGGAGGTATTGAAACAAGAATTCAAGATAAAGACCTTGGCGAATTACGGTATTTCTTGGGCGTAGAGCTTGATAGGGCGACACATTAACTATTACGCAACATAAATATACTCTTGATATTTTGGACAGAGCAGGTATGACAAATTGCAAGCCGATAACTACACCTAGTGTTCTCAACACAAAGTTAAAAGTCTCTGATGGGAGTGATGCATACTCAAATCCTAATTTCTATCGGAGTATAGTTGGCATGTTGCAATACCTCACTTTTACCCGCCCATACATAATATATGCAGTGAATCAAGTATCTCAATTTATACATGCACCTACAGAAGGGCATATGGATGCTACCAAACGCATTTTGCATTATCTCAAGGCTACTCTTGGGGATGGACTTGTCTACACAGTCATCTGTTTTACATGGCCACAACATTTCCACCTATACTGATGCAAATTGGGCAGGTGATTTAAATGATCGACGATCAGTTTCCGGTTATTGTCCCTTCCTTGATTTCAATCTTATTTGTTGGAGTAGCAGAAAACAACATGTTGTTGCCAGATCTAGCACTGAGGCAGAATATAGGGCAATGGTCGAAGGCACAGCTGAAGCTTCATAGTTACGTCATTTGCTTGGGGAACTCCCACTTCCCATTGCTCAGTCGTTTCTATTTTGTGACAACCAAAGTGCGATAAAGATTGCCTTCAGTCCTGTTCTACATAATCGCACCAAGCATATAGAGATTGATCAACACTTCATTCGTCAAAAGGTTGCGAAAGAGGATATTGTTCCCACTTATATAGCCACGTCTCAACAAGTGGCTGACCTTTTTACCAAGGGACTCACAGGCCACCATTTTTGGGAATTGAAGAACAAGTTGTGCATGATCAAACCACATGCACAACTTGAGGGGGGCTGTTAAGTATGAACGATGTGGATCGGGTCACCCAGACCCAACCCATTTGATCCACACGCCCAACACATCATGGGCAGTGGCATACTTGTAAATCTTAATGTTATTTTGTGTATTTTATATTGTACCCTAAATTGTGATTAATATATAATGATAACAAGAGGCAGACGTCATTACTGTTGCTCTCTTTCATCTCTCTCTTGCTTGGATGTGCAGCCTTCTTCTCTCTTCCTCCTCTCTCATTTAACTCCATCCGGTGGTTTGGTAAATCTTACATGGACCACCTGGATACAGCTTGGATCAGATTTGTTAAGTGAATTTTGTTCCTCTTGTCCTTAACCCTAAGCCCTAAGGTGTCTGTCTTCCCCCTCCTTCCACCTTTCCCACTGCTTGCAACTCCACCTCCAATGACCAGCAGCATACCCCAGTGACAGACAGCAGCTGATAATAGATGACAACCAGTGGCAACCATCCTAAAACCTACAGCATGGCAGGTGATGTTCCTTTTTCTATTTTTTTCCCAATTTTATCTAATTTTAGTTTCAGTTTTTTTTGTCCAAGAAGCAACAGGCTTTCTTCTCAACTGAGGAAAAACCCTTTTTCCCCCTCTTGTGATGAATTTTTCGTTAACCTTTAGAAATAGAGTTAGTATTGATTTTTCTCCTAAATGTGTTGTTTGTTTATGTTAAGAGTGGTTGCAAAATTATTTGATATTTCTCCACGTCCAAGCATGCTGCTTGTTCCAAACATGGTTTTAATAGCAGGCATCTTTTGAATACTTCTATATTGCAAATTTGCAACTTATACCCAAATAGGTCATCCAAAGCCTTTACTTTTTATGTTACCTGCTCTGTTCGTGTCTTTTTTGTGGGTATCACATGATAGTTAAAAGTTGTGAAAGTGAAACAACTGTTTATAATTCATTTGCAACTGCTCAGTTTAAGTACAGTTAACCCTTATGGCTTTATCTGCTCGGTTGATATATTATTAATTCTCAACTGCTCAGTTTGTCCTATCTTCTACTCATTTTGTTTCTCAACTGCTTTTGTTCGGTTACATCTGGATATCATGTTTGCTTGAAACACAAATTTGAAATTTTAATTCTTTTGAATGTTTTTTGTTTGTGTCTTGGCATTTTTATATTTTTATGATTTTTATATAGTCCTTTCCGTTTGAAATTAGAGAAGTATGTTATATATGTGTGTGTGTGTGTGTGTGTGTGTGTGTTTGTATGTGTGTGTGTCCCACGGTACCCCCATACCCATGGGTTTTTTCTCCAAAATTGCTGTGTCACTCATCCCATTCATACCAACACTTAGGATCAAATGTCGTCGAATTATTCAACCAACATCACCATAGCTAGCATCCCTGGATCTGATGTTATTAGCTACCAGATCTTTCTTGTGCATAATCAGCTCATACCCTCATGGATTCAAATTTATTTTGGTGTAGAGGATGCAGTTGTATACGAAACCCTACTCCATTACTAAATGGACTCCAACTGTTTTACGACACATGTCAGTCGAACTCATGTACCAAAAAGCCAACTTAAACCTGACATTCTACATCCCAACAAAACGAAAATGGACTGAACTATTAAAAAGAAAAAAGCAAACTAAATTATTGAACCCACAATATTTGGCATGAACCAAACAGATTCTCATTCATAAAATTGCAATAAATCTGATGATTTTTAGAAGAGGTATAAAGAACTTATCTATGATTGCACTTTATTGTGTCGTTACATGTGCACATATTTTCCCTTCTTTATGCACATTTTCTTTTCCTCACTCCTCTTGATGTTAAATGTAAGTTTTGCATTAAAAGCATACATATATATACGTATATACATCGTACATACATACACACATGCATATACACGAAGGAGCTGAAGTCACTGTCCGGAGGCTCCAGCCTCTCACACATGCAGCCTGAGACATACACACATGCATATACACGAAGGAGCTGAAGTCACTGTCCGGAGGCTCCAGCCTCTCACACATGCAGCCTGAGACATACACACATGCCCGATGCAAATCGTCAGGATGACCGGAGAAATCCAAGTGCCCGATGTTTCTATCATTCTTTGTATTATGTAATTTTTTGTGTGATGTAAAATTGTAAATACATATTTAACATTTGTATATTTGATGGATATAGTTAATAAAACCTTTAAATTTTACGTCTTCAACTTCATTAAGTTGACATTTTAAACTTTTAATCGTTTGTGTCGTCATGTCATGACCTGTTTAATGTGTAAGGTGTGTTTTAGTTCTTTCGTTTTTATAGGTCTAACATATTCTTTCTATTGAAGATTACAAATTTATTATTTAACCATGCAACTTTTTGGTGTCTTCCCCTTTTTCTTTGGACCACCTAATGCTAGCTAGTCCCCTCTATGCTGTAGTGTCACACACTGCCTTGGTAGAGCCTAGAACTTTACACACACACACACACACACACACACATATATATATAATGACATCACAGGTTGAATAGAGTACCACTATCCGAACACGAGATTTTGTATTGTGTGGTTGTGCTGGAAGAAGCTCTACAGAATCAGGTCTGCAATGGATTCCATCAATAACTGTTCCCTCACTGATTGCCTGCAAGTGGCGTTTATTGACATTGCCTTCAATAGCTGCAATATATCTACAAGGACAAACCACTTTTAGTAAAGGAACAAAAAGGCTGCACTGAGACTAATAGCATCATTCAGACTTCCTGTTTCAAAGTGTATTGCATGGAGAGATGTAGAAAAATGAGTTTCAAATTTAAAATATACGATTATTGCAAGCATGTACTGGACAAAGCAAACAAAATCAGGAACAAGAAGAAAGGAGGAAAAAAACAACCTGCAGGCTGCAGTACATACTGCTGCATGTGTTAAACAGTCTGTTTCTATCATAAATCAAATGTAAAATAAAAAACATGTGTACATGCATTTATTAATTTATGGAAAACAAAAAATTCTACAAGCAATTACCTAACAAATTTGAAAGCATAAACTGAAAACATATTACAAATGCAAAGCCACCTTGTTAAGGTGCAACCATATAAACTCTGCAAGCAAAAAAGATAACAACCAAGATTCTATGATGACAAACTTTGCACTCTAAAAGAAGTCAGCCAAGAGAGTAATCAGATCTTACTCCTTTGTCAGTTGTGATGAAGGATGGGTAAGTGTTTGAGCAAAATCACCTAAAAAGCAGGCATCACAGCATCAGCAATTGCCTAAGGGGAAATTGACTTTTTCCTTGAAATATTTTCGTTAAACAGTTTTCCAGAATGTGCTTGCATTCCCTCCATGAAAAGAAAGTGTGCCTACCATCATTTGTCACAATCAGTAATCCTGTTGTAGCTACATCAAGACGACCAACAGTAAATAAACGTGGCTTTGGTGTACCAGGATTTGTTTTAGCCTGAAAAATAACATATTGATTAGTATATCATCATAAACTATTTGAGGCAATATGGAGACAATGAGAACTGAAAACAATAATAGTGATGATGATGATGATGATAACTGCATAGATGAAGCTTAATGGAGAACACAGTAAGTGAAGTGAAGTTCATAAAGATAGACTTCTTAAGGAGAAAGGCTACGTTGTATAAAAATTAAATTGCTTCTCATACCCAGCTCTTCCAATATTCATCAAAAAGTGAAAGAACCAACTTTGACTCTTTCTCCCCACTTGAACATATGTACCTGTTTCATTATGATAGCATTAGCACAAGTAGCTAGAAAATTTCTGCAGCTTAGAGAAGGGAAGAAAAAAGGGCAAAGCAAAAGCGCATTAGAAGCATGTTGAGAAACGAAAGAAAGACTAACCCCTTAGGCTTGTTCACAGCAAAATAAAGCTTTGGCGGCAACTTCTTTGCAAGGCGATTTCCGTTAACATAAATCACATCTCTGAAATGGTCAACGCGAGTCTACAAGTGAAGGTGCATCAATTTTACATGATATAGTGAACTAATTTGCACTTTCTAATCACAAGGAAAGCTAATTTCAGTTTATCACCGTTTAAACACCAAAAAATGAACTCCACTTAGCAAAAAACATTATAAAGGTAAAAGATAATTTGGATGCTGGAAATTAACAACTTTGCAAAAGCTTGCGTTCTTTACATGATAATTGAGTAGTTAAGCAATGAAAGATAAATAAAAGCTTTCGAGCTATATAACCTTTTGGTTTTGGAGTATAATTGAAGCGAACATTACATCCAGTAACTACGGCATTACACCTTAATCCAAGACAATTAATTCCCACGAAATGCAGACTCCCCATTAACAAAGAAATCAAGTAATCTAGAACCCAGGACGCTTATGGTATCAAGATATGCTATGAAGGAATCGAAGGAAGGCTTAAGGATACCTGAGGCGAGTTGCAAACTGACCCATTTACAGTAACTCGACCATCGAGGATCAACTCTTCGCTACCGCGCCTAGATGCAACTGATCCAACACAACAAATTAGAAATTCGAACTCAAACGCCTCAAAAGAGACTGAGGAGGAACTAACAGAAAAACATTTCTAACAAGTGAAAAGCTTTAACCTATAAAGAATAAGCTACCTCCAGCAGCAGCAAGCACCTTGCTGAGGCGCTGCGGTTCTCTGAAATTTTCATTGTAAAACCTCCGAGCAGCCTTCGAATGCTTCGGTTCCGAAGAAGAAGCAGCAGCTTTCGAAGCCGGCTTCTCCTTCCGGGGAGTCTTCTTTTTCGTGGTTGTCTCAGCGGCCGCCATGGCGTTGAGGATATGAGCTGGTGGGGTCGTCTGGAGCTTAAGGTTGCCATTCTCGTCTCTGACGATCCACGGAATGAGAAAAGGGTTAGCTTGCATTGGGGCGGTGGGTGCATCCTTTTGAGGGGCTTTAGAGGACCCATGTCCGAATGTGATGTTGAATTGAGTCGACGAGGATGAAGAAGAAGCCGAGGAGGAAGAAGCCCTGATGATAAGTGGGGAGGTGGGTTTAATCAGACCAACGCAGAGAGAGTGAGAAATGGGAAGGAAGGAGGAGAGAAGCCTGGAAGATTCGCCTGCGGCAATTGACAGGGAAGAAGATAAACAGGAAGGTGAAAGGAGCACCGCTGCTACTGCCGCCATTAGTTCCCGGAGAGACAAAGAGAACGGTGAATCACATAGGCGCTGGGAGAAGAGGAGAGAATCAGCAGCTTGGCGCCATCTTGACCGAGAGTCCTCCGTCCTCCGGCACGGTGAAGGCGTGAAGCTGGTTCGGCTGGCGAGAGAAGAGATAAGGGTCGGTAATTGCAAAATAGTAATAATAATAATTCATCTGCTAAATTTTAAAAAAATAGTCTGCCAAGTTTTTTTTCAATATCTTAATCCTACAATCAAGAGTAAGGTTATAAATAAAAACTCCAAGATCTTCGATATGACTCTATAAACATTCGAATTTAAAAAAAATAAATAAACCATTTTAATTTTCAATCTTTTTTACAGTTCCTTTTCACAAAGACAGCTTAAAAAGAAAACATCATAAGTCAAGTGGGTATTGATTCTTCATATTCGACCTGTCAACTCTCATACTTTTCTCTTACCTACTACTTTCTCAACACTTGAATGGTATTCACATAAACTTATTTGATTTTTAAAATGTTAATTAAATACTTTAAAAATACTTTAGTTTAGAGTGCATTTGATAGTATTTATTTGAATAAACACTTTAAAAATACTTACTCCAAAAGCACACTTTCTTGTTTTAAGAATACAGTATGATTATGAATGTTTTACTTACATCGAGCAATTGAATGCTAGCTATAATCATATATATTTTTTGAAGCAAGAGCATAGCATTTCTGAAACGTATATTTTAGAAGCATGTACTCCAAAAATTGAATCAACTGATCCAACGATATAGTTGAACTGATAATGAATCAACTGAAAACAATTACTATGTATTCATAAAATTAAAAGTAAACATGTAAAAAAAATTAAAATAAAAACATTTGCAAGCATTTAAAAATACTAAAAATGAAATAGTACAGGAGACACAGCACTATTGTATGAGTATCGGCCCATAAATTGGATTTGATTTACTTCGACTTGATTTGAAGATCAGACAATTTTTACAAGACAGCTTTTGATGTAGCCTCGAACGAAACTTCTAGGAAAATGTGTTGCTATAATTCGGTCAAGAGTTGACCGCAATTTTTCGCCTATATAACTTGGCGAGGGGGGAGAGAGAGAGGTGGTGGAGATTGAAGATGGCGAGGGCTCTCTCCTACATTAGCCCCGCCCAACTATTGGCGATCCAACACCTCCCGAAAGTTGCAGTAATCGACGTCAGGTGCCCCTCCTCGTCCTTCTCCTGTTCCGCTCTTTTCTGGGCTTGATTTCTTCGTTTTCAGAGAGATCTCTGAAAAAGGAAAAGACAGAGAATCTGATCTTTTTCTTTCGGTCACTTTGTATCATCTTCTCACTGGCGTTCTTTTCTGAGCCATTCCTTTTTTTTTTTCTATTTGGTTGCAGGGATGAGGAGCGCAAGTACGATGGGCACATAGCGGGTTCTCTTCACGTCGCCAGCGGCAGCTTCTCAGAGAACCTACCCAGCCTTCTTGCCCAAGTCAAGGCCAAGGACACCGTCGTCTTCCATTGTGCCCTCAGCCAGGTCTCTGTCTTTCTCTACAACGAAATGCGTTTCTCTTTGCTCTTATGCCGTCTGGTTAGTTGGTTGTTGTTCTGAGTGGAAGAATTGCGTTGTTTCTTTTCTGCTGTTATCTAGTTAATGGCTTGTTGTATTGAGCGATAGAAATGCATTTTTCTTTTCTTTTGTGCCTGTCTGGTTAATTGGTCGTTGTTATGGCTGTGACATATAATCCCTTCCTTTTTTTTAACTCCTTCTCCTTTTGCGGTGTTGATTGCTTGGTAAGACAATTCAAAAGAAATCCTGCATGTGGTTGGGTGGGTCAATGGACCAAGCAACTGATCCTCTATCCTTGGGCCTCTAGGGCGTAGATATATCCCCCTGATGCGCAACGTACATTCCAAACGCATTGTAGTGCAACGATTTTACAGTTATTGAAGTTCTAATTTACCCAAATAGGACGGGAAACATCTTGATCTGAGAAAATACAATGGCTCTTAGGCTCTGTTTGGAAGCCTTTCATTCATATTGAAATATGATTTCCAGTTGTTGGCAAAGCATAATTTTCAAACTTATGGCGCTGCACGCATATGGAAGTATGATTTACATCTTATTGTTTATTTTTTAGATCTATATTTTACTTATATCGTTATATTAGTATCCTACGTGACCCTGCGTTTCAGTTTTCGAATAGTTCTCCATTTGTTTCTGGCAGGATCTCTCGGCGGGCTCCTAGGCTGGCCCGTATCAGATTCCCACTTGTTTCTTCCGGACTCATTCGAGAATTTGAAATGACTATTTCCTGAACCAGATTTCTCTGTCTCCTGTTGCCAATAACTTCTCTGGCAACCATTCTTAAGACTGGAATCCTAAATTTCTGTCTATATCTGACATGTTTTGTTCGTTTACAATTAGTTTCAACTTTGCCTTTTTCTTATTTTAGTTCACCACTCCTTGTTAGATGACTATCTACTTCTATATTGGTGTTTTTTTGGCTTCTGGCTGGTTAGTTGTTCTCAGTTAACTCACAGCTGGATATCTTCCCTTAGGCTCGTGTTTGCCTATGTCCCTCTGAGTGACTTCATCGCCTATTCTGTTGAACCATCCAAAGATGCAAAATTGGCACCGGATGGAAAATTTTAATTTTCTCCCGCTAGTACTTGCCGGATGTTGCTTCATAGCTGCGGCATCCAGGGCTAAGCAATTGGCCGGAACTGCTAAATTGGGAGGAGAATCAAAGAATGCTGGGGTCTTGGTCTTGGTCATGGTAGTTGATAGTCGATGGTAGGTCGTGGTGCCTCATGGCTCTTTATGCTTGCCAGCCACGAAAGGAGAGAAGGGTGGATGGAGTTATTTTATTGATGTTGCTCTTATAATTCTTGGAGATAATCTAAAATAAAGTATTGTAACCATGACCCTTGGAGCTGAAGCAGTCTGCAGAAGATGCTAAAAGGCTTCGCTTTGAGAAGACCTTGTCCACCATATTTTACCTTTCATCTGCACGAGATAAGTCAACTCTAGGAATATGGCATTCTTTCACTGTCATTTTTCCACATCTTTTTACTGGCTCTGCAAATATTTCGTTGGGTATTCTTCTGGGCACTTATGCCAACATGAATCATGTGAAAGATTCTTGAAGAAAGTGTCATTAATCCTCCATTGACTTAGATCCATTTGCAAGAGAGTAACACGTCCTTCGGTGTATTGCATTTGAAGAGCTTTGAACTGTCAATTCTAATTATAAAAGGTCTGTGATCTGCAGGTTCGAGGTCCATCATGTGCAAGGAAGTTTGCTCGTTATCTGGAGAACGTCAATGATGACATAAATATAAAAGAAATCATGATTTTGGAAGGTGGGTTCAACCGGTGGTCCGATCGACGCAGACCAGTTTGTCGATGCAGTGAGGTCCTATGCAAGGGCGGGAGCTCATAGTTACTTGGCTCCTCTTTTAATGTCCTTGAGATAAACTTATTGTTGTTAACATGCTGTCTGGACGTGCAGCAAGATTTGATAAACAATTCACCTGCTATTTGCTGGTCTGCGCACTGTCGGAAGGATGAACAAGAAAAAAGGTTAGGCCTGCAGTCTTTAATAAGCCATTTAGGAGGGTAGATGATTTCAATGTTCGTTGGTCATCACCTGGCAAATCTCGTGACAGTAAGCCACTTGTAGTATGAGCGTGACAACCACATTTATGTTGATCATGTTGGATGAGTTACCTTATTCTTAAGAACATTGTTACAATACAAGCACTGAACTGTATTTACTGGTAGCACTACAGGATATGGATATGCATGTACCATTTGTTCTTTTGACGATGGGGGACACTGGTTCAGGTGTAATCCAAGTGTCTAGCTCATTGTAGGAAGGATAACCGGGTGGGTGCCAATAAGCCATATTGGTAAGCACGTGCATTTTAGGCCCTGACAGAGTTTACAATGAAAAAAATATAATATGAAATCAACCAAGAGTTCTGAGTATTGTTAAAATATTAAATCAATTTGAAACAATTTGAAACGGCCGATTCGAATCAAATCAGCGAAAATTTCAATTTGGTACAGTGGCCGATTCAGGATGTTGCCCAAATTGGCCAGTTTTTATCGGGGAATCGTCTGAATCAGACTTGAATCAGTTAGCAAACTGCATGACGATAAAAAAGAGTTCTAAAATTGAATTTTCATAAGAGAAACTTTCTCTGAAACTCCAACCCTCGAGGGTTTCAGAGAAGCCCATCTTCTCTTCTGGGTTTCATAGAAACCCTCGACGAAGTTCTCTCTGAAGGGTTCCAGAGAAACCCTCATCAATGAGGAGGGTCTCTCTGAAGCTCATGAACTTCTAGGGGGGGAGAGAGAGAGAGAGAGAGAGTCTAAGATATCAAACGAGGTCTCTAAAAACCTGAATTTTTAAGATTCGAGGGCTATCAAACGTCAGATCCATGTAAATCCATAGATCTCAAATCTGGAGTAATTAAGCACTTCATTACTATCCCATGTATCTGCCTCAAAAAATGAGGCAGATTTATATAATAATGTCAAATCTGCCCTAATTTTTAGGATAAATTTATACGACAATAACAATAACATGTCAAACGGCCCTATAATTCCATTCTCCACCTACAAATTGCAAACAAAGTTATCTGAACGTAGTCAATAATGGATTCACTTATCAAAATCTATTCTTTCCCGAAAACCATATTTCAACCCCATCTTGTCCGTTTATTTACCTACCTTCAACTCAAGGCCATATGTTAAAGGTGTTTAATTACGTTCAAACTCTAATGCCCTCTTCCTCAATGACATATGTTGGTGCTTAGAAACTGGTTAGGTCCAGTATAGTGAAATTAATAAGAAGTCAGGTCGAAACAAAATTCGGTACGCTTAACATCGATGAGATGAGAGTTGCAACCAAACTTCTCCTTCTCAACGACCCTCGATCAGCAACATTTTGAGGAAATTTCTGGCGTTTGAAAGTCGAACTACTGAACCATTTAGCAGTCGATTTCTATTACATTGTCCACTCAAGAGCAGGCGAGTGACCCCGAATTGTCAAGCAAATTTTCAATTTATATTAGGCGGTCAGTCTTTATTTCAAAGGATCATCAACCTTTTATATTATAAAAACCTTCTATATTAGAAAAACGGAAATTACATATGTGCAAGTTGATAGTGGGAGAGATGTCATGAATCATCAAAAGCACATGTATCCTAATAGAAAAAAAGGTTGAACTAAGGAACTTAGGCTCTATGCCATCATTGCCATGTAATGGGTCGCCTACTCTCAGGTGAGTTATTGGAGCACTAAGCCGTTAACTCCCAAATGACCAACTTAGGAATTAGGATACAATACATCGATTCTCACTTGATGCTCAAGCAGCAAACAGTGAAGGAACTAGTGGTTGAGAGAATCTTTCGCCAAACGTTTCTTCTCAGCCAGCCCACCAATTACTCCATGACCACCACTTTGACATCCATCCCCAGTAGTTTTTGAGATAAATCTTTTGGGGTCTTTCTTCATCCCACCTCAGACCACCCCAGGATATTTTCTATAGATGCTAAAAACTTCTCCTGATTCTTTTATTGGAAAAGAACATAACTCTTTCCATAATATCTCATGGGTTTTTCCTGACAACATTTTGTCGACAGCGACCGACCATGGTGGCTGGAGATGCCTCAGATACTTGCACGCGAAAACAATATCAGGAACATGAAAAGTGAGGGAGACCCACCAGAGAAGATGCCTCCTACTTCTAAGATATTCTCACCTCCCTTCTCTCCCTCCCCATACTAGATTGCTTTTTGTGAATGATTCATTTATGTTCCCAATGAAAAAAGTACATTGCTTTCTGCCGTGAAAACGGTTCTCTACTTTTCGGGTTGCTCCTTCTTCGTTATCATCATAATCTGATCTACGAAAATGAATTGCCTGCAATCCGTTGGCCACAGGTTCTCTCTCCTTTTACTTCGTTAGTAGTGTTCTTGTTAGTTTCAGTTGCTTTTTCCCACTAATTATTCTGAATGGTTTTTCATAGCAGATTCTCTGCGTTGCCTTTGCCAAAAAGAGTGGATGCTCACCACAGAAGGACCGCGGTCTTTAATGTATTTATTATTATTGCCAACCACCTCCCGTTTTCCTGTTTTTCTTCCCTCTTCGCTCGAAATTGAGGCCTTCTGTCTAAATTTGCTCGTCTTTTTTACAATAGGGGTTCGTGGGAACTGGTTCCCTCAGGGTGGCAGCCATGAAAGTAAAAAAAAACAAACCTACCTTCCTCTTCTTTCCTTTTCCTTCTCTTTTCTGGTTTCTTTTTCTCGCTTTCTTTTCTTCTGCTTTTTCCGATTTTGGTTGTATAAATTCATGTAAAGACGAAGTCCTTCTCTTCTTCTGTTTCCCTTTCCTTGGAAGCGCCAGAAGTTAGCTCCTTGGAAGGCTAAGAAGTAAGAAACGGAACTTATGAATCCTTTTGCTGTGTTTCGATAAGAAAGAACAGAAACTCATAAAAAGGCAAACGTCAAAAAGATTCGTTAAGATGATTATTTCCGTCTCTCGTTGCAAGGGTATCCTGCTCCAGTCGACCATGACTGATCTATGAACGTGTGGACTTTGATAAGGCTCTTAGGTGCGACTTGTCATATTTGTAGCAAATAAATTCTTCTTGTGGTGGTGGGAAAGTTTCTGTGCTTGAACGAGAAAACTGTATACATTTGAACTAGTAAGGATCATATTCTTGCATTCTAGGTTGCATATTAATTTTTTTTTTTGTTTTTTTTGCGGAAGAAAAATTAAATCCATGCTCACAGACACATACGTCTCTCAGAAAAAGGAAGACCTATTCATTGGCTGCAAGAGAAATGTTGAAGAGGAGAAAGGAATATGGAGAACAATCCAGAATGAAATATAGAAAAGATAGAAGGCAAAAGTAAAAAGGAGGGAATTAAGATGAAACTGAAGATATAAACTGACAGAAAATAAGGACAGGTTCGAAGAATAAGGTGTCAATTATCCTGTTTTGACCAGGTGAAAGTTTAGCCGATTAGCTTTTCCTGGAAATGTGCCATGCGATGGATAATATGATAAGATAAACATAAATGTAGATCATTAAGAAATTGTCATGCTTACTGAATCTGATCCTGTCGATGTGTTCAACATAATCAGAGTAGCCATTATCTACTAAATTGTGTGTGTGTGTGTGCTTGTATTTTTTTTTTTCAATTGTATTTTTTTAATTTTGTTGTAAAGAATGGGTTTTTGGGGGTCGAGATTTTGCATATTGTAGGCAACGGGTTTGACCTTTGACACTTTAAAACCCTAAGTACATGCTGGGGAAACCTATTCAAGGACTGTCCCCCACTAAATTAATTAAACCAAGCACGCTGATCACATTTGAATCTCCAGTCTCTCCCAGCATTGAAAGAAAAGAAAAGAAAAGAAGAGGGTGTGTGTCACCCATAAATCTGCATAAAACGCACAAACACACAGATACACAGACGCACATAAAAAACTCCTAACTTGGCACTAGGTATTTTTCATGTGCAGTTACGTAAATTTACATACCAATAACTGAGGCCGTGAAATGCATATTGTGGGAGCACTTGATAGTTGATGGTAAAGAATTATTCTTTTCTGACTCGTTGATGCTTTATACTTGGCATACAAACTTAATCTAACTTGTGGAGACCTGCTAAGCAAATTTTCCAGTATGGTTAACTTGTGGCAGGTTACCTATATGTTTCACTGTGGCCAAAATGTCCAAACTGCAATATTAGGTCGTAAAGAAACAAAAAGAAGAATAAAGACGTACTAAACGACCATCATAAATGTGTGCTGCTTAATGCAATGAGTTTTTATCATTTCTTACCTCATTTGTTTTGCAAAAGAAACTATTCACATTTTATCTCACTTGATTTGTAGTCTTGGTGATATGCAGAATTGGGGTTTTTTTTTCTCAATTTGTTGATGACAATCTTTCATGTTTTGACTGTTTTATCTTTGTTGTTGATAGATGTATGTCTTTTTCCTCTGTTTCTCCTGTGTGCAACCTAAGCTGAAAATTGTCAATTGTCTCTCTACTTCTACAGAAATCTTCCAACTCAAGGAGCTCTTTGTATGAGGATGAGACAGAGGAACAGGTAGATGGATATATATGTATTATGACTGAAACCTTCTAGACATTTACCAATAACATTAATCAGTTTCCATACTTGTACATTGTAGGACTCTATCGGCCTCCTAGGATCCTTTGATAGTGCCGATTTTTCTTGTTCTCCACAAAGAACTGAAAGTATCTCTATAGTGAAGCACATTTGAAGCATGTATTCTTCATTTTCATCATTACTTATTGCTATTTCTTGCAGGTTCTCCATTTTATGTTCCCTTATTTTAAACTTTTTAACTCTTCATTACTCACCATAGATCTTGGATGTTGTGTGATATCAGAAGTAATGTGGTTCATGTATCCCAAGCTCATTTCCATGTTATAATTCAATCCTGGAGTAAAAGAAGCTTGGATGTAATTCCTTGTTGCGAAGGGTGAAAACCACCAATTTGTTGCTGCTTCCATTGCAGATCCTGATTAACCACATCCTTCATTGACAACATCTTGTTGCAATCCTCTTCAGGCATCATCATGCCTTACTTTAGATGCAGTTTCCCTATTCGCATTAGCCAAATTCTTCATTTTAGCAGATAACAAGTGGCCCATTTAGGTACTTGTTTTTTTGTAGTCAACCATTATCTTGGGTTCTCTTGCCAGTTGAAAAGGCATATCATGTATCTCCATTCTTGTTGAGGGACAAACTTATATCAGTATTACAGCTTAAATGGCAATATCCAATTTTTATCATTGGAATCATTAGATGAGATCAGCATCATCTAACAACCCAGAAGACACTCTGCAATCCAGCTGCAGATAAATCAGTGCGGAAAATCGTAGCTTCAAACACATGCTTCAAATTACATGGTTTGGTTCTATTAAATCTTCTAAAATCAGATTCTTATGGAAGCATTAGGACCAAACATGACTATGAACAAATATAAGGTATGATCATCCAGCCAGCTGCCTATATCTTCCTTCCTGTGTCTTATATATATATATATATATATATATATATATATATATATATATATATATATATATATATATATATATATATATATATATA